>PVLA01016049.1:0-22420 GCA_004027455.1 Hydrochoerus hydrochaeris
TGGGTAATCCTAACACCGAGCCCCCCTTAAATTCCCTTATTGGACTCTTTCATCAGCCCACGTCTGTGTGAATGACATTAATAATTATTATCATGATAATAGCAGTGATTACTCTCACAGTAGCTGCCGTGTGTTGAAGGATTTTGTATTTCGTCTTCACGATCACACTGTAGGGCAGATCTGTTATCTGTATTCCACGTATGAGGAAACTGAAGTTCAGAGAGGTCATATACCTTGCCTGAAGAAACACAGCCAATAAGAAAGAAAAGATGGAATTGGAATTCAGACATGTCTGAGCCCAAAGCTCACGCTCCCCAACTGCTATCCGCAGCCCTAGCAGGTCCTGGCAGGACGGGTGTTTACCAAACACACACGCTGGCAGGGGCTCTGTAATTAGTTTGGGAGGCAGACAAAGAGGAAGGATGTTTGCGGTGATTACATCATTACTGTTGCCTGCCCAGGCTCCCTTGAACCTTTCTGTTTGGTTAGGTAAATGTGCCCCTCATGCATACTCAAGTTTTTGATCATGTTCCTCCCCAACTCCAGGTCCCTCTGAAAGGAACTACCCTCTCAGTGGCAGCAGTCATGTGTATTCCAGGTCACATGACCCATACCTGCACAGCTATAGTATACCATGGCTGTTTTCTTCCTGCTGTGATTGGCTGTAATACTGGTCATGTGACCAAAGATCACCCAATCAGAACCTTTCTATGGTTGACCTGAAAAATGAAGAGGTTTCCTCTGTCCTCAACTTCTTGCTAGGTGAGAAGATGGAAGCTTGGAGTTTCTCCTGTCCTGCTCCAACAATCTGCCACGGAAAGCAAACCTGTCAGATGACAGCACGTGACCTGTAGACAGCGAAAAGCTGAGATGAGCCCTCGCCCATGGATGGGCTGCTAGACCAACTCCTTTCCTGTTCCTTCCAATTAGTAAGCCACTATTACAAAGGTTTGAAGTGGGATTCTGTCACTTACAATCAACAGACTTCTGACTAATAGTTTGCTGACCAGCATTGTGCAACTGTGCCCACATCCTCTCTTCTCTCTCTCTCTCTCTCTTTCTCACAAACATGAACAAACCATCTACTGCTTGGAATTTTAAAATAGATCTGGAAAGAGGATCTGGGGAGAAATAGGCGAGGGAAAAAACCATTGAGAGAAGAGATCCCAAACTGCCTCTCCTACCCATCCAGACCCAGCCTGGTCTCCACCCCATCTGTGGCTGGTGCACGGGCACCTTATGGCTTGGGTCTCCCCAGATTATTGCTACTTTTCAACACATAGTGACTTGATTTTCTTCTTCAGCTCATTCAGTCCTCACACAAAGCCTGAAAGATAAAGCTGATGTATCTCCTATGCAGGGGGTGGGGAGGTAGAAATTGAGCAGAGTCATCAAGGTGCCACCGTATGAGTAAGTGGCAGATCCTGGAGTTTTGAACCCAGAGCGGTGTGACTTGACTTCTGTCTTTGTAAACAATTACTTTGGGCTGTCTCCCCCATCAGTAGTTTGGCGCTTTGATGATGTTTCCTCTTTGCTCTTCCCGCTCTGAGGTCTACAACGAGCCCCACACACATCCTGACACCCAGAGACGTCAGCACATCTCCTGATACCTGGGGATGCTGTCTTCAAGCTCATAAGTGAAGCTTGATTAGTCCTAGGTACAGCCTGCCTGATGCAGCAGCTGCCTGCCTTTCCAGGAACCTGTGTTTCTGAGCCCAGGCGGCAGGCAGTTAGCAACCTTCGGTCACTTGTCATCACAAAGGCAAAGATATGAAAATGAGCCTTTCTGATGGATGTGCCTTCAAGCAGGACAAAAGCCTCTGACAGCAGGGAAGATGAGGGAAGTCACAGGTAAGAGTCTTGTCACACTGCTTTGCACCCTCGATCCCAAAGCGCTTTTAAACAGACTCTCCACGTACCCTTCAAACTGGGGGAGCGAGACAGGGTTTCTGATGACCCTGGCTCCCAGATTGGCTCCAGGTGTTACCCCATTGCTGACCATCATGCAGGCCCCATGGTCTCTAAGCACCAAGAGATAAGGAAATGACTATTTGCTTCCCTGACTGGCCTCGGCACCTGGCCCAGGTGGGTCATCTACCAATATTTTTGAATCAATGAATTCTTAAAGTTGCTTTCAAATTCAATCAGGCTAAAAATAGCCGAGGTCTCTCCCACTAAGAATCCTCATTTTATTTCATACAAGACCAAATCTCACCATAGGGTGATCTGGGTTCAAATCCTAGCTTTGCTGCCTGAGGACTTGATGGTCTTGAGCAAGTGGTTTAAATTCTCCAAGGCCCAGATGAATTATATATGGAAGCACAATGCTTAGCGCGGGGCTGACACACAGTGAGGATCAGGAAATGGACACGGTAATTAAGGATATCACATCCGGAAGCGTAGATCCTGCAAGGAGTGGCAGGAAGTACCCTACACCAGGAGACTGGACACTTGGCCGGGTGTCCCAGCCCCGTCCTTTACCAGCAATGCACCACTGGAAAAGTCACCCTCTGACCCTCAGTTTCCTCTTTGATAAAATGCAGGTGGTAACACGTGCTGAGCCTGTCTGCTGGACTTGTTATGAAGATCCAAGTAAGGTCATGCCCTTGAGGGCCAGGATCTTACCAACGCAAGCTACAGAATGTGAAATCATGTTACCATGATTTTGACAGCAGGTCCTACCTGAAGTCCTATGCTTTGCCCTTTCCAGGCACAGGCACAAGTCTCTTTGGTTTTGGAATCACTGATGTGTGCTTCGGGATAGGGTTGCCGTGGTAACTCACAAGCAGCGTTAGTAAGGGACTTCACACAGTGAAAGCATTATCCACGGCAGCAGAGTCCCTCTGGTGAGGTGTGGGCGGGGATGGTCCGCTCCCTGGAGTCATTCTGAAACCCAGGCTCTGCCATCTTGGCACAGCTCCAATGCCTTGGTTTGAAGGTTGCCTCCCAAGCTAATGTTGACATTTAGTTGCCATTGTAATCTTGTTAAGAGATAAGACCTTAAAAAGTGACAAGGTCATGGAAGGGCATGCCGTTATCATGAGAGTCACTTCATTATCATGAGAGTGGGTTGGTTGTAAGTTTGGCTTCTTCCTGCCCCTCACTCTGCCTCTCCTCTGTTCCCTTGCTCTTCTGCCATGTTATGTCATGGCAAGAAGGCTCTCTCCCAATGGTGGCACCATGCTTTTGGACTTCTCGGGTTCCAGAGTACTGAGAAATATACTCCTTTCTACCTTACTCAGTCTGTGGTACTGTGTTACAGCAGCAGAAAACAGACTTATACAGCCTCCAAGGTGAGCATGATAGAGGAAGGGAGACACTAGTACAAGAGGAACTAGAACTTTTTTCCTGATTATTTTGCTCATTGGTTGGAAAGACAGGAGCCAAAGTGGGGCACACTTTGGGGTGTGATACCTATCCTAGGGAACGGGCAATCATCCAGCTTCAGCTTCTGGTTGAGACGCTTGTAGAATGACCATTTCTCTTGAAATTTTTATTCAACATTGGCCAATTTCTACTCACTTTTTAGAGTCTGTCCAATTGGGAGAATTTTCAAATGTGGCTTATCTCAGTCGCTTCTAGGGTCCTGGGCTCTCTCTTCCTGGGATAACTAGAAAACCTCTCACTATTGGAGAAGAACCTAGTCAACATGGTCAGTAAAAGTCACAGTTCTCAACCTCAGCCCACTCAGCCTGGAATCTCCCACAGTACCTTCCAGGGCAGCAGTTTGCCACATCCTCTACTGGTCTGTTAATCTATGGATAAAGGATGCCTGATAATTATTTCCATTTTGCAAGATCTTAAACACTTACCTCCACCATACTCTTCTCATGGAAACTGATTTACTAGAGAGTTTCAGTGATAAGAAACTCTGAAACAGCAGTGACGTTTCCCCAGGGGAGCATGAATATTCTCAGACGGGATGACTGCAAATGAGGGTATTTCTAGGCCAGAAAAAAACTGGCTCAAGTAATTTCCTCCCTGTCAACTTCAGTCACTTCCTTTCACTAACCAAAATGTAGCAAGGCAAAACACCAGGACGCCACTGCTCAGTGCTCACCCGCCTTCCAAACAGGAAGGGAGAGTGTGAACTTTAGAACCAGATAGTAGAGCTCGGTGGTGCCAGGGAAATTACCTGAGTTCTCAGTTAGTTTTCTAATAACCGAGACAGAGATCTATGATTGCCCTTCATAGCATCCTGGCTGTTCCCGTGGGGGGGTTTCCTAAAGCAGACTCTTAGTCACGAACTCGTGTGCAGGTGGTTTATTTGAAAAGCGATCTCTAGAAGTAGGAGTAAGCAAATGAGAAAGAAGGAAAACCCTTTGTATGACTGTGTTATCAAGATCACTACCAAGGGAAGCTGACTGACTGAGGGTATAGAACGCCTCCCCGAACCATGTTCCAGCAGGACAGGAGGCTGAATATTCACTCCATGACTCCCATTATCTGCTGGTTAAATTCTTCCACTACTGGATAGCACCCAGTGCCACCCAGCAGGGTTCCCAGGTATCAGAGAAGGTCCTGGCACAGGTACAGAAATGCAGGACACTTGTCCTTGAGGTTGTGTCCACAGGGAACTGAGCCCACAGGGAACTGTCCGTTGCTCCTGAAGATGAAATCAGAATGAACTGAAGAAGAAGGGAAACAGAGCACTGTGGCACCTGGGACACCTACCTAGAATTCTAACCAATAGATGAGATGGACACAGCTGCTGGCAGGGTCAGTATAGCTCCAGGAACAGGGGCAAGCAGGAATGTGGAGTGACATAGTGACTCCACAAGCCCTCTGTGGCCAAAGCAGAGTAACAAATGGGGTTCCTCCAAGGGCCAGCTGTGATCAACCAGGAGTGGCTACCTTGCTGGGGACCTGTCTGAGTTTGGTGGGAAGAAGTCAGTGATGGACTATTAATGTCTGCCTTGACAATGGGTACAGAGTAATTGTCTGTCAGTTGCTAATCTTGTGTGGTCAATATTTAAAATATATTGGTTTTTTTTTCTCCAAATCTTCTTCTTCGTGCCTAGAGATTAATTGTCCTTATAAAATAAACATAATACTGTACCTCACCATCTCATTTCACAAAAAGACTTTGAAATCATGAATCTGAAAATTCTTTGAAAAAAATGTAAGATACCAATGTGAGGGCTTCCCGGCCCTCTCTCCTTCCTTCCCCCACCTAATGGTGCTCTGAAAGCACTTGGTTCTCTTCTTGCCCCTTAAGGGCACCAAAGGACACTGATTAATAATAACTCAAGGGGCCAGGGATGTAGCTCATATAGTTCAATGGCATAAGCTCCTGCCCGGCAAGCACAAGGTCCTGAGTTTGATTCCCAGTACCACATTATCATCATCATCATCATCATCATCATCACTCAGAGACTCTTATTTGTCAGTGACCCTTGCAGTCACTCAGTTACTTCTTCTGTCTGTCAAGTTTTAACTTTTTTCATGGCAGCATAGTTCCCCGAATCTTCTTGTGGTCCCTCCACATTCACTCTCTCTGGTTTGGGAAGAGTTGATGAACTACCTTCACCCCAAGAATGGAATTTTAACTGGTCCACACTAAGACCCAGCAGATTACAGTCTGTAAGTCAGTCACCTGTCTTGTAACTATGGGTTTACCCAGAGACAGCCATGCCAATTCATTCCTATATTGCCCATGACTTGTTCATGCTCTATTAGTCTATTTATTAGTTACAGCAGAGATTAAATAGTTCATGGTCTGAAATACTTATTATCTAGTCCTCCAAGAGGAACATAATCCCTGACCAATACTAATCAAACTATTCTTCCAGTGGCAGCCATGATTTGTTCATAAACTTAAAATTTTTTAACTCACATTGGGCCAACGAAGCCCAAAGCTCACTTTCCCTCTGGATGTGAAACGGAAAAGTTGTGCATTCTGAAGCCTCTGCAGCCACTTTGTAGTTAAGAGGAAGGATTCATCTCTCTGCCCTCAAGGTTCAAGTAGAGGAGACAAAAAGCACCCAATTGAAACTGTAGAACAGAAGATAAACGGGGCTTTAACTAGGACAGAGGGAAGAGGATATTTAGCGGAGGATCTGGGGAGGTGGTGTGACTGGAGGGGGCTGCACAGGTCAGCAGCGTGTTAGGGGAGATGCTCCCCAGTCTCCCACCAGCTTCACAGAGACAGAAAGTGAGGCTTAGACGTGCTTGATAACGTCTCCGCAGTCACGCAGCTGGGACAGGAGCCAAGCTTACTGCCGCCACCCTTCGCCACGTCACTTCCTCATCTCTGGCTTCTCCTTGGTGTGCGAAGGGAGCTGTGGAAATCCCCGCGGCTCCCGACTGCTGCTCTCTCCTCTCTGTGACCCAGGCTTTCATGAGAGGCCGGGTGGTGACACTCTTTATCTGGCCACCTCTTGGACCTCGTGTGGGAATCCCCATGCTTGAGCTCGTTCTCGGATGAGACCCAGGAGGGAGAGAGTTCAGGGCATTCCAGCTGCCAAAGTGACAGAGGCACCTGAATGCCACTTCCTGGTCCATCAATTCCAGAATAAAATCCAGATTCTCCAGCCTGACCCAAGGTCTCCCCTGGCCTGTCCTGTCCCCTCACCGGCGGGCTTCAGCCACATTCACCTGTCACACATCTTCTCCAGCAGTTCACACTCAGCTCACCCCGGGTCTTGGCACAAGCCGACCCTCTACCTAGAGATTCTCCCCACGGTGACATCTCCACTCCCAGGAGCACCAGCCTAATGGACCACACCACTTCCTCCTCAGGGATCACCAGGCGAGACACCTTCACCTGTCTGTGCTCAAATTCAAGGTCAGCAGAAAGCACCTGCAACCCTGTGGCTGGCTTTTCCCACAAGCTCATTACCTCCCATGTGGTAGGCTGAGCTTGCCGTTCTGACTCCAGCTGGGAGAGGTGGGATAGGGGCTGGGTGAGCCTCACGCAGCCATGGAAAACCCCAGGTAGCTGAAGGATGAGCCAGTGCCATTTGTCCCCAACAGTCCTCCTGCCTCTGTGTCTCAAAGCTGCCATCTCCCTTTCCTTTCCAACAGGCTGCAGTCAGGAAAGTTCAAACACAGAGAAGATGCAAATGCGCCTTGGCCCCATCTTTCACTGTCGGTTGTCACCAGCTGGAACTTTTACAAGGTGTGTTTTTGTATCAATAAAATCATACCACGCAAACTGTCTTGCTACCTACATTTTTCACATGAAAACCAATCAGACCTATCTTCGCAGCAGTCTCTACATATCAACCAAATTTTTCTGAACAAATGCCCATTAATAGCGCTGTTTGGAATACACCATCAGTTATTTACCCCTCTCTCAGTCACAGACCTTAAAAGCATTTTCAGCTTTTCAAGATAGTAAATAACACAGAGCCGATCATCTTCTTTGCATGTTTTACACCCCTGTCCTGCTTGGTGGTGGTGGTGGTGGTGTTTGTTTCAGAATTAAGTCCAAAATTAAGTTCAGAAGCATGATCACCAAATCAAAACAAGCCCACATACATAAGGCTTTTATATATGCCTCTCAGTTTTCTAGATTTACTTCTCAGAATTTTTTACTCCCTTGGGGGAAAAAATCACCGTTGTTCTACATCTTTGGGGTTTCAATAAATAAAGGTGCAACACCACGGTTTTTAAATTTATTTTTTGATTCCTAAATAACTTATGCTTATATATAAAAAAGTTATAAAGTAGTGCAGAAAGTTCCTTGGAGACTGTTTTCTCAGCTTCTCCTTCTGCTGAGCCCCAAGAACTGCGAGCACTAAATTCTTCTGGTACACACACTCAGACAGGCATCCTCACCGCGCACCATGGGTACGGACACTATTTCTCATGTGATGTATTCATACAAATCCATGGTCTTTTATCCAAGCTCTTGGAACCAAATGGACTTCAGAAATCAGAACTGTGTTGGATTTGAAGAAGAAAACATGATATATTATAATATATTATTTAGCAACTCAAGTTGAGTTCAGGAAACATTCTAATAAAATGAAGAGAAGGAGGGAGAGAGAAAAGATCACATTAAGGGGGAATAAATACAGACCCTAAAGAGCCTGCTATCCATTTAGGTTAGGAAACATTGATGAAATTTGCCTCAGACTTACAGTGAAAACTTGCAATTGTTCAGACTTCACGGGGTTTAGATTTACAGACAGCAGCTAGTGGATGCTCTTCCATGGTGACTGTCTCGAGACAGAGTGTGCTGTGGGCAGGATTCATCTCCGGGGTGATGGATGTTAAGTCTCTGTCTCGAACCATCTTTGTCTGCAGCCCTCTCAGCTTTATTTCCAGTTCCCAGGAACCCCGTAGCAGCTTCTCCAAGCTGTGGGGACGTGGGCTCGCGTTTGTGAGTGTCTCCCTCACAGGGCTGCTGGTGGGACCCAGCGAGAGAAAGGCCAGGCGCCCTGGCGAACCGAGGTGCTCAGCGCACATGAGCAGTCGTGACTACGGCCCGAGTTTATCCACCGTGCTTCTGCGTTGGAGCAATCCTTTCTCTGCTCATAGAGTGTCTTCCTCAAAGGTCCCATTAGAAACCCCCCAGCAGAACCCCCAGGTTACACAAGCAAAAACTGAGGTGCCCAGAAGATGAGTATTTATAGGGAAATGGTAGAAGTTCTCCTAGTTCCCTCACCATTCATCGCTTCCATTAATAAATTCTGAATAGCAACATGCTTCAAACAGGACACCATGGTACCTCAATTCGTGAACACTTTTGTTTTGCAAACAGATGCCTCTGGAAAGATTGTTTTTATTTGTGAGCTCTCATCTGGTGACCAACATATCACAGCTGTCTTTCCTACAGGAGCACGAATGTAGTCCTCTGTTCCAGAATCATAGAACGAATTAAATTCATGAACCCAGGTACCACTGTCTTGCACTGTCTCTCTCCATCTGCCTTACTCAGACTGTTTTTGTGGAAGAAACAAACTCAAACTAATTTGAGAAAAATAAGAGAATGTGTTGGCTCAATTGGCTGAAAAATACATGTTTCAACAAGCTGCAGGCATGGTTGGATCCAGGGACTCAAATGAAATCAATAGGGTTTGTACTTCTCTCTTTCTTCCACCCCCGCCCTTATCTTAGAGCTCTCTTCTAATTCATCCTTAGGAAAATTCTCTCTATAACTCTTACAGTAGCTCTGGATTTAGCACCCACTCAAATCTACTCCAGAAGACAGAGGCTAAAGCCTTGACAGCAGTCCAGCAAGCCCTTAAAATCTCAGTAGCCTGGGATAAGCTATGACCAGTTCTCTCTACTGAAAAGCCCCAGGTGGAAAATTCCTAGACCCTATTCCAAGGATGCAGACAAGAAGACATTGCCCTGTCCCCAAATTCAAGGCCTAGAACCTCAGAGCTTGCCTTATGTGTAATCAGTGTTGCTCGGGACATGCTGGCATGGTAAGATATAGAAGGCAGGGAGTCCATTGGTCTGTCCACCTTTGACTTGGACGCTACTGAGTCCACCAAGTGACTGTCACATATACCTTTATGAGATAAGGAGGGAAAGTGGGGACCTTGCTTCTCCACCCCCAGGCTTTTCTCTTTATTATCTCATATATTGCGCACTAGCTGCTTTAGTTTTCTTTTTTTAAAGGTAAAATCATCATAGCCAAAGGGCTTCGCCTTATCCATCTTCAAATCTGAACTGAACCCACAGCTAACATACCTAGCTTGGGTTATATATCAGCTTGAACCAGGGCAGAGAAATGGAGTGATATGATTGGTCATTACCTTCCGGTTGCACCAATCACAAGACCAGAGTGATGGAGTGTTTTGATTGGTTAAGGGCTTTTATTGAACCAATCACTGAGGCCAGAAAGGTGGAGAAAGTTAGCTGGGCAAGCACTTGGCCCTGGAGTAAGGAAGTGTTGATTATCCTAACGGAACCATCAGACCTAACAGTAGGGTTTTCTCAAAGAAAATTAGCATGATGAATGTTGAGATGGAAAACAGACTCTAGTATTCCATCCCTACTAACAAAACAGATTATTTGTAAACACCTTGTTTCTAGTTCTACATTTAAGCAGTGTTTGCTTTCTCAGAAGAAACAAAGCAATGCTACCAACATCATTAAATGCATCACCAGTGCCAGTGATCACTTTGTGGTGGAACTCAGCTGGTTTGTTTAGAACAGACCTGCCAGACAGCATCCTTGGCATCCAAAAGATTGGAAATAAGGCCAACTGTGCCGATGCTGATCACTTGGTGATGGTCCATAAGGCTGTATCCTGATTTGAGCTGTGTGGAAGAGTGCAACAGTTGATTAGTAAAGTCTGATCTTGGCACAGGCATGGGAAGGAGGGTTATGTTTCCAATGATTATTTCAATGGCATCTTTCTGCTGTAACATACTAAAACCTGGGTCTTGGAGATGAATATTTGAACATATATTGTGACTTCCTGGTGGGCTGAGGGTATGGCATGAAATGAAGTAGAATCCAAGCTTTGTTCTAGAAGGGGAGACCAGACAACTAGAGAAAGTATCTAGATGTAGGAATATCATCTTTGTCCATAGACTGCTGCACACTTCTGGGTTTAACTCTCCAGTTCACAGGGACATCTTCAGCCCTGCCCCGGGAAGAAATCTTTGCTCTTACTATAGATTCTTTTATAAACCTTTAAGGTCAGATGAGCTCAAAATAGAGTCTCCCTTCTTAATGCAATCAGAAAACTGAAATAGTACAAAGAAAAATTGTGTCTCTAGGACACAGTTCCATTTTGTGTCCACAGAGGTCTCTCTCTCTCTCTCTCTCTCTCTCTCTCTCTCTCTGCTTTTTTTTTTTTTTTGAGGCAGGGTCTCACTATGTGCTCCAGGCCAACCTCACACTCACAGCAATCCTCCCGCCTCAGTCTCCCAAGTGGTGAGATTACAGGCATGTGCCACCATACCCAGCTCCTCAGGATATTGCTAACAGGCAGAGCCTCACACAAGCAGCAGATCTAAGCGGGGTCTGGGACCCTACATTTCTAACATACTTTCAGCCAGTTCCAGAACTTTGGTCAGTGGACCACATTTGGGGAATCAAGGGCTTGGTAATCAAGACCAGGGCAGGTGGTGAAACAAGGTGCTGTGGAGAGAAAGAAGGGGACTAAGAAGAGAGAAGCGGTGCCCGGGGCATGGTGGCAGGAAGAAGGAAAATGAGTAAATTTCTGGGCATCTGTTTAATGTGACAGCCTGAAGCTTGACACCCACCACTGTAATCAATGAGTAAAATAAAAATGTCTTCCTTTTTTCCTCCTTAGTCTTCAAGGTGCAAAGAAATAGGTGGAATCATTTGCCTCCCCCACCTCCACCACCACCTTCATACGGTGAAACTGAAGCTCAGTAAGTTAGGTAACGTTAACACTCCTTCTGTTCTTTTCTGTCTTCCTTCCTTCCTTTCCCTCTTTCTTCCTTCCTTTCTCTCTCTCTCTCTCTCTCTCTCTCTCTCTCTCTCTCTCTCTCTCTGTTTTTCTCTATTGTGGGTAAAGAGCCAAGCCCAAGATAGTAGAAATCAGTTTGTTCCTCTCCTTAACCTCAACCTTAAAAACGATCTAACAGTGTGTGAAGAACCAGCAAAAGTCCTTTCTCCAAAACTTTCCAAGCTCTCCAATAATGAGGCCGGTTGGAAGCTGTTAACCCAGATGGGAACCAGCCAGCAGCAGGTGAATGGCGCGCGACCTATCAGCACGGCCGGGAGCTGTAATCTGCTCCTGGCTTCCTGGTCCCCTTTGCAAGGGGCCCAGGCTGCAGGTGCACCTGACGCCAGCAAATGGCATCTGGGCGGGAGACCGGGTCTCTGCCACTCAGCCCTGGCTGCCATGTGCCCCTGCACCCCAAGCACTGGGAGAGCAGGGCTTCCCTGGGTTAATATATAGTGCTAATGAGGGGTAGCCAGAGGGGAAGGCAGGGTCTGCTTGATCCAAGCTTGGAAGGAAGCCAGGGTCTCTCTCTCTCTCTCTCTCTCTCTCTCTCTCTCTCTCTCTCTCTCTCTCTCCCAGGTTACTGTGCTGCATGGGGAGATTAAGATGTATAGTCTGTAAATCTACTAACTTTTTCCAGGCCTCTTTAATGAGGCTTCCTATAATAGGGCCATTTCTCTTCCTTGCATCTGTGTGTGTACACATTCATGCACACAGGCACACACACATACACATAGTCCTTAACATAAGCCACATGGAAATTAAAGTGCTCCTGGTTCCATTTTTTAAAGCAGACCCCATAATGGGCAACACTTTTTTTTCCCCTTCAAATGAAAATCCATGGTTCACTGATCCACATTCCCAGTGACTTGAGAAGGAGGTTGTAGCCCACTGGCTGGGCTTTCTCTTATAACTCAAGTGCAAGGGCAGCGAGTAACTGACTGGACCAGCAGTGCAGCGTGGGAACCCAGCACAAGGAAGGCGAAGTCTCTAAACATCACACTCAACTCTGGGACTCTTGCAGGATGAAGAAACAAGAGCAGCCTTGAGCCCTTGGTCCCCTTAGAGCAGGTCCATTTCCATTCCATGTCATTCAGATCCTCATCTACCTGGAGGAGAAGATCCTAGCTTCTGATAACACCTGTTATCTTCCACCTCCAAAACGCACGGGGTGGAAAAGGTAACGCTGACACTGCCCTCTAACCTGTGCTGTCCCAGCAGCCATCGTTTTGATCTCTATCACAACTGCAAGGAGGAACCTTCAATACCAGGCAGTTTCAGCCCAGCCAGGGTAGAGGGCTCTGCTGACTTTAGGGCTCTGAAAAGCAAGGACTTTCCCAGGCCTATCTCAGCTATGAAGCATCTGAACCCAAGATGTCAGTGAATAGTTCGCTAAAACTTTTATTCTCAGACCACAGGGTAATAAAACTTGAAGTTACTTTAAAAACAAAACTATTTTTTAACTTTGTGAACAGTTAGAAACATAACTGGCCCATAACCTGTGACAAAGGGGAAACCAAAACCTGTAATTATGACAAAGAAAATAACAATAATGGGAATACAGCATATTTAAAAAATCTCTTGGGGAGTGCCCAAAGCTGTAATCAGAAGCAAAAGTCATAGTCTTAAATGCTACTATTATTATACCTGAAAGGATACAAATAAATGTGCAGTGCGTCAACTCAGGAAGTTGGAAAAGAACAAAAAGCTGTTAACAAAGGGGAAAGGAGAAATCATGAGTTGGAATTATAAAATTTTAAAGGAAAGAGACAGACAAGGCTCCAAAGGGTTTAATCACAAAAAAAAACTATAGGCAAGATACACATAATTATGGGGAAGCGAGTCAGCAGGATAAGCATCAGGATGGAAGAGATTTAAAATAGTAAAGTCCCTGAATCACATGCAAAAACGTCTATGGTAAAAATAGTTGCAGCAGCCAGAAGATTAACATTCTAATCAATTATAAAAATTGTCTCCCTATGTCTGAAGCATCCTTGCGAATGAATTTTTTTTTTTTAAAGAGAGAAAAATGACCGAAGAACACGAACAGGCAACTCAGGACAGAATTCATATACGAAGGCAATTGATAGATTAGAAAATCCTCAAATGCAAGGTCAATAAGAGAAATGAAAACCTGTGATGCTCTTTTCTCTGCTACCACATTAATGAAGTTTTGTTTCTGTGGTCATTCTGTGAATGGCAGCATCCAGTAAGAATGGATATGGGGCAACAGACAGGACAGAGAGATAAGTTAGCACATTGGTTCATTTTTTCTTTAAAAAAAAAAAGTCTTTGGGAAGATCTGTGGCTTGGGGGTTTCAAGGTAACCAGAGAGTCAGCACAGATATGGCACCAAAATAAGATCAAGAATCAGGACACCTCGTTCCAGGCTCGCTGTGTGCCTCCAACAACATGCACGGCCTTGATAGATTAATAGAAATGAGAGTCAAGAAAGACAGACTGTCGAAGACAATAGAAACTCACTTGTGTCCTCTGCTTCATTTTCTACAGGTCTTACGTGAGCTATGTTGTTGGGCACATGTAAGTGCTCAATTAATACTTGTTGAACTAAGTTAAGGAATGGAATGAAGGAGATAAGAAGTCTATTTCCCTAAGTCTTTTCTTGATCATCTTCCATACTATGAAAATGTTGATCGATTAATTAAGAGCTTTCAAAAATAAATTGTAAGCCACAAAAGGACATTGTGGGATTCCATATCCTTGTCCCAGATAGGGCCTCACTTACCACTTAAAAATAAAGTCCCATAACTGGGGCCAAATGACCCCCAAGCAGCTGGTCATTTCAGAGGGGGGAAAACCAGGTCAGGCTGGAGGAGGACGGTTCTTTAGAACTAAATCCTGTGGCCAGTGGCATGTACATGGATTGGAGCATGTATATTGATCCTCACCTGTCACCAAAAGTGTCAGCCTGTCTTTGCTTGGTCAGACTTTGGTGGTCAGATGGCAGGAGCAGAATGGGAGCAAAGCCACATTCCACAGGACACATGCTGTCTATGACACTGTGGGCTAAAACCAAATCTCAAAGCAAGGTGGCTCAAGGTAGCTTCAGCCCCAGGGACACCCACTGCATTCATCACAGCTCCCAGCCCTTCCCACAGCAACCAGCCTCTCCACCTTCCGCAGTGTGCTCAAACGGACCTCAGAAGCTTTCACAATGCCAAACTCCCAGGCCACCAAAGGACCTGGTGTCCTTTTCCCAGCTTTGTCCCAGCTCAGTAGTAGGTGTTAGGGACTGAGCTGTGTCCCCTTCCCAGAAACTCATGTGTCAGAGTCCTAACCCCTGGCACACCGGATATGACTTTAGGAGACAGGGTATATAAAGCGGTCATGAAATTAGAATGGGTGGGGCCTAAGCCAGGATGACCAGGGGCTTCCTGAGAAGAGAAGGTCTGGACATAAACAGGCCGAGTGGAACGATGCTGGCAAACTTCAGGACAGAGGCAGCCACTGCAAGCCAGGAGAGGGGCCTCTGGAGAAACCCACCCGAAGACACCTTGACCTCAAACTTCCAGCCTCCAGAACTGTGAGAAAAATAGTTTCTGCTGCGTAAGCCATCCAGCCCCTGGTACCTTTTCGGGACCCTAGCAAAAGAAGTGGCAGCTGTGTTGATGATTTGTTGGATGGCAGCAATTAAGCTATAAGAAAATATCTAAGCAATATGGTTCACATCACCAAATCCTATGTCCAGTGTAAAATCCTGGAGAGGGTGTGCAGGGGTGTGTGTGTGTGTGTGTGTGTGTGTGTGTGTGTCTAATAACCTCCACCCCATCTTTGATACCCTGTGCCAGCCACTTCCTGCCTCAGCTGTCTGCACTCAATCCTCATAAGCACCCTACTAGAAAGGACTGTATCTCCGTATGAAAGCAGGGAAACTGAGGCAGGCAGAGATTAAGTAACTTGCCTGAGATTCATGAAGCAGAGCCAGGTGCCAGACCACTCTGGCTTCAAATCCAAGTCTGTGACCACAAGGTTCCCTGCCCCGCTCATGTGCCTGGTTGGTCCGCTCATGTGCCTGGTTGGTTCTCTAGTTTACTACACACTTGGCTTTGCATGAGATTTCACAGGTGTGTGTGAGCACACACGCACACACACACACTTGGGCATATTTGATCTTCACAATTCAGCAATTACTTGAGTCCTTTCCACTGGAGGTTCACAATTTAATTGGGTTCAAGACCCCACACTTGACAGGGTGGCACTCCTCTGGTAAACAGATGGAGGAAGATGTCAGATGTGCCAGGAACCTGAGTTCCAGGGGCCTGACCTTGGGGTTCTCTTGGGCAGGGACAGAGGAAACAACTCATTCATATTTTATAAGTTTGTTTAATGGAGCCTTATTTTTTGGGTTATGTATTTTTAAAGACCGCAGAGCTTAGATTGATGGAGATATTGCTCTGGTTCTCTTCTTACATGCCTGAGAGCTGCAGGAAGCCCAGCCCATTCGGGGCCAGGGTGCTCGGGCAAGAGCCTCAGATGGACAAAGCTACACGAACACCTATCAGCACGGACCTGGCAAAATAAATCAGCTTCTGCCGTGCAACGGAATCCGGGCAGCTGTTGAAAGAATGAACCAGCGTATAGGTCCTGTGAGGAGGGTGTTCGAGGCGTGTCCCTGAGGAAGGCAAGCAGCAGAGGTGTGGGACAGTAGGATTCTATTTGTGACAGGTGCCTGAGAGGCATTTAATAAGCATCTGATAGCAGTGAGCAAACTAGCATTTGCATTCCAGCTCCATGAACCACGGAGTAGCCACCTCAGGTTTTCTCAGCCACCATTTGTCCCAGGTTTCTTCACCTATACAAGAAAGGGCCAAGAGAAAAGCCTAAAGGCCACTCTGCAAGTAACAGGGTGTGAAGGTCAGACGAGCTGATGCTGGAACCCGATTTCATTTCCCTGGTGCCTATTCAAAGCGCATCTTGCCAGCTGGGTGTGATGCCCACTTGTAACCCCAGCAGTCTGAGAGGCTGAGGCAGGAAGGTCCAGAGTGTAAGCCCAGCCTGGACAAGTTAGTGACTTAGTGAGATCCTGTTTCAAAATAAAAGAAAACAGGCTGGGGAGACTGGGGAGGTAGCTCAGCGTGGGGTTCAGTCAACCCTGTTCCGGGGTTTCCCAGAGTCTCACTTGCCAGCTATAGCTGCCACCCTCCTAGTCCTGAGTTCCCTAGGTGGGAATCAGCAAGGTAACTTCCGGTGCCCTTCGCAGCTGCCTCAGCTGGAAGCAGCTTTCACAGAACTCTCTAAGCTCCGCTGTGGCAGTGACCTTTCTCAGTGCTTTTATCGACGTATGTTTGGGGTGCGTTTTGCATGCATTCATTGTGGGATACTCACGCTGTGTCTGCTTTACCTCCTCACCCCACCTCCCGTCTCCCCCTGGCCTTAGATTCCCTTTCCACCCCCACCGACTCCATCTCCCTGTGTCCTGTCATCCATCTTTTATTTTTCTCTTTAAACTCTCTAAACTTTTGGGGCTCTCCCATTAGAAAAACCATGCAATATGTAACCCCTGTATCTGATTTCTCTTGGCATTAGAGATTCAAGATGCATTCCTTTTCCTACAGGTGACTTAAAAATCATCCTTCTTCATGGCTGAATAGTACTCCATTGCGTTTAAATACATTTTATTTATCCATTCATCTGTTGATGAACATATAGGCCACTTCCAAGTTTTACCTATTATAAATTGCGGGTTGCCATGTACCACTGTAATACGATGTCTTTAACTCTTACAGGATACTTGGGAGAGGTATTGCTGAGCCCCATTGAATTTCTACTTTTAATTTTTTGAGGACCTGCCATGTCATCGTCAGGGTATACAAGGGAATATATTTAATACGGGACACATAATTTATAGGATTATTTAATATTCACGCAAAAAGTCAAATGCAGAAGAGTGCAGATCTTTCCACTCACTGGAGACCCAAAAAATTCAGCTGAGGGCCTGGATCCCACAGCGATGTCCTGCACACGTCCAGCTGAAGACCTAGAGTCCACAAAAATGTCTCGCGTGAGTCTGTCTCCAGGCTGCACCGAGAAGGCCCAAAGGTCAGCGGTGGGAGCTGGAAAAGCCTGTGCCAGAGGGAGGAAGGAGCTGCACTGCAGCCAGGAAGTGACACTCAAGGTAAGGACCAGAGCTCCCCAGAAGAGAACCACAGCCATCCTCAGTGACAGCAAGGACCCGAGCTCCTCCGACAATGACAGCTGAGTTCATATCAGGAAAACCAGCAGGACAAGCTGGTCCAGGAGAATCAACAGTGCACCATCTTCTCCTCCAGGTCTCCTTTTATGCTGTTGGCAACAATCCTGAGATGGGCCTTCCACACCCAGCACCATGCTGATTGAGTTCAGCTGGGTGGGATAAGCTGCCCAGTAGCTAATCCACCCACTCTGTTCATTTCCATAGTGGTTGTGTTAGTTTATGCTCTTACCAACGGTGCCGAAGTGTCCCTTTTCCCCACAGCACTGTTTTTTATTTCTTGATGATAACCATTCTTTCTGGAGTAAGATGGAATCTTAATGTTGGTTGGATGTGCCTTTCTCTACAAGCTAACGATGCTGAATCTTTTCTCTTGTATTTATTGGCTGTTTGTGCTTCTTTTGAGAAATGTCTATGCATTTCAGTTGCCCATTTTTTGATTGGGGAGGCGCTTGGGTTTTTGAGTGTCTTTTAGTAGAGGAGGCAACTGAAGCTCAGCAAGTTGAAGAAGTTTGTTCAGGGTACACAACTCCCAGCAAAGCTAGATATTGATTCTAAATCTACTTGGCCACCAAATCTAAGCCTTCTAAGGGTCACATAGGCAGGGGATGAATTCTTATCCCCGGCAGTGAAATAAATACAAAAGAATTTATCACTGCTGTCTAAATAACACCACTTTGTTTTGTGTGATGATAGTAATCATTCT
Organism: Hydrochoerus hydrochaeris; assembly: GCA_004027455.1. NCBI lineage: Eukaryota > Metazoa > Chordata > Mammalia > Rodentia > Hydrochaeridae > Hydrochoerus > Hydrochoerus hydrochaeris. Next base: position 18,301 of record PVLA01016049.1, read on the forward strand.
ATAAGAAAAGGGTTCTAATGTTCTAGATTTCTAATTTTAGTGAAGTTGAGATTAAATTTGTTTTGCTTAGTTGGTTCCTTTAGTGTAGGACTTGTCCAAGCCTTTGGTACATTCAAACCAAAAGAATCTCTTTGGGTGCAGCATCCCCCACCCTTAATTCGTCCAGGGACGCTTTTCCAAAGAGGCACACTCGAGGTCAGAGTTCACGTCATCCAAGATAACCTACAACAAACACGCCTTCGTCTGCTTGCATTTCTTTGGTTTCATTTCTCCTTTGGCTTCCCAGGCACATTCAAAATAGTAGAAACACCTCAACACATCTAAACCTGAGACCATAGGAAAAAATTTCCAGGTCTCTCCTAAAATCGTGGCTATACCTCGGGTAATCGCCAAACTCCTGCTAACACAAGCTCACCTAGAAGTTCAGTCCCTGTTTCCCTCCCTCCCCTCCGTGGGAAGATCCAGAAAGAATTTGCAACCTACCAGAGTTTGGGGACAGAAGAAGGAGTCCAGTGTGTCACTTGTCCATCTAGTTCAATGGATGTCTTTAAATCACATGTCGCATAAAGTAATGTCAGTGTCACAGATCTGCTTTGTCCCATTCTCAAATATCATGACACATTGGGCATGGCCTCTTCAGGAGGCCACTTTGTGTTGGGGTCATCTGGTTTTGCAGTTTTGTGGCTGTGGGCATGGGCGTGAGTATGTGTGTGGTACTGGGGATTGATTGAATCCAGGGTCTTTGCACTGAGCTTTGCACTCCAGCTTTTTTTGGTTTTTACTTTGTGACAAGGTCTTACTACATGACTAATTTACCCAGGCTGGGTTAGGGCTGCCTCGGCCTCCCAGCACTATTGTTACGGATATGTACCCCCATACCCAGCCACATCGCATTCCAGGGCGTTTCACAGCCGCACTGTGGATTTGCTGCTTTTAACCCAGGTGTCTCTGTCACTGGAAATTCTCTCCCAGGCCGCAGGCACCGACACTCATAACACAGGTACTCTCGGGACAGTCCCTTCCCTGCTTCAGCCACCAGGTGGGAATCCCGATCTCTGCAGCCTAAGTCCTTACAGAGGGGCTCGAGCAGCGAGCTGTAGGTTTGTCTGCTGATCGCAAACATGGGCGACTCCAAGTTCCAGCCCTGGGGTCCACCTGAGTCTGACAGGTGGATGCTAAAAGCCCACAGGGAGAGAGTGATGTCACTTCCTCCCAACTAGGACTTTCCGATTTGCGTGAAATGATGCGGGATGTCCTGTAACCATAGACCTTGCAGGGACCCGGTTCTTCTTGCTCCTTTTCCCAGGGGGGTCATCCCAGGAAGGGGTCCATCCTGTGGTCCTTGTGGTATTCACAGAGGAACAGGCCTCACTTCCCTGTGATATTATGCCCGGCCAGCAAGCCCCGGGCAAGCATGAGCTTTGCCTTCAAGGCAGGGACAGAGCCCGCCCTGCTGTGCCTCGAGTCACCTTCTGCCTGGGGCCGAGAGGAGTGAGGGTAGAAAAGAAAGATTATTGACTCGCAGAAAACACTCAATCGCAACCTCATGAGCCAGGGGGCCATTATCCCCGGTGTGAAGCTCCTTGAAAAGGTGACCGTTGTCCATCAATCCATCCCGAGAGCTGCTCCTGGAAGACCGATTCCACCTCCGGGCTAATTTAGCTGATTACAGAGGAATCTGAGCGGAATGGGCCGCCAGGACCTGGGCCCGGGCCAGCAGTGCATTAACTCCGCCCGTGGCTCCTCGCCCGCGCCCGGGGCCCCATAGGAGCCTCTTATTCCTGTCCCATCGGATGGGCTGGGCCGCTGTTAGACTCAGCTCCAGTTTATCAGGTGCTAGGTGGGAACCCACAGCCGCAGGGCTTGGGCCATTCTGTCCTCTGAGTCCTTGGCCGGGGAGGCTGACCTTGAGGACTCACGCCAGGCTATTCTCGGCTGCCCAGATACTCAGCCCTAATAGACAGGAGTGCGGTAAGAGACAAAGAGGCCCCTCGGCTAAACAATCAAGGCGCCCACACAGCGCACGGGACTGGGGAGGTGCCCACCTTTCTCTGAAATGAAAGCAATAAACTCACCATGTAGGTGGAACGCAGGAACAAGATCCTGGGAATCTCTGTTATCCTAAAAGAGAAATCCTTCAGAGTCTCCTAGATACCCTCTAGCAGCTCCCACCACTCCCATCTTTTGGATTGGAGTACTTCCCTATTAAACATACCCTAAAGGAATTCAACTGTAACCATTGTGGCATTAGCCATTAACACTTTAGTAAGAATCCATCTGCCGAACCTATCTAAGACTCTGGGGATAGGATATAGAAGGGCAAGTTCTGAAGGCAGGAGTTGATCCAGAGGAAAGAAGGGCTGAGAAGGGCTACAGATAAAGGCAGAAAGCCAGCTCTCCATTCTCTGCAGAGTGGGAAGCAGCTTTCAAGAAAGGCAGGGAAAGAGGAGAGGAGCCGCAAATTTCTCGCTCTATCAGTATTGCCCAGGGGCCCCAAGTGCAGAAAACACACACCTTCTAGTCCAACACCTCCTTTAAAGAAATAAAAGGAAGTGCTCTCTAGGTGGCTGGAAGGTGACATCAGGTGTCAGTCATTCCCGTTCAGCGGGGCTGAAACGCTCCCCCCACCCCCACCTGTCCTCTGATGACCTTTGGGCACACACAACCTGTCAGTTTATTTCTCCAGTCTGAAGCCCCAGCCCATTGGTACTGAGAAATCCTCCCAGTGACAGAAATCAGGCTGAAGCTGACGGAGCACTGAGGCTTGGGGTCCGGCGTGGCTGCGTCCTGGCCCCAGCAAAGGATGCCGGGGTCTGGCTCTCTCCTGCCACCTCCTCTCCTCCTTCTGGGCTGCTTCATTCCCAGGCAGTGCGTCCATCTGGGGCTCCACAGAAGCCACCAGGAACCCACCCCCACCCCGAGCCCCAGCCCCAAGTTTGCAAGCTTTGCAGAAAGGGACTATGACCTTCCCCGCAGCTCCCACACAAGCGTGACTGAAGGCCAGGGACCGTGTCCCTATGAAAGTAGGAGGACTTCGTGTGAAGAGGACAGTGATTTCACAGAGACGAGGACAGAGAGGTTCTGGGGTCCCACGCTGCAGAGTCACGGGCTGAACTCGCCTCGGAGAGTCCCACAGGCTCACGAGGACAGGGTCAGCTCCCCAGGGGGCTTTAGCCCATTTTCCCAAATCTGCGGGTGCCTTTGAGTCAGGCTCAGCTGCAGCAGCCCGGCTTAGACAGCCGAGGGAGGAGCTGCCCCGGGGAAGGGACTGAGCCTCAGGGAGATAGGAGCAGCTGGAGGCGGGAAGGCAGATCCCTCTGTGCTTCTCAAGGGGTCGGCGCTAAGGAAGTCGCTTTGTCCCTCTCCGACTTCACCCCCATTTACAGAGTAACACAGCATCGTGAGTAGACGACCGACCGCTGTGTGACCTAGAGCTTGTGACTTAACCTCTCTGAATCTCAAGTTTCCTCATTCATAAAATGCAGTTAAGTCATCTCTAGCACAGAATTCTAGAATTAGATGAATCATGTATGTGATATAATTGAGCGTCCACATTCTGCCCAGCCCAGGGCTAGGCACTGTAGAATATAAGAAGAAACAAAATCAATAGATGTTTCCCCCACTGTGGAGCTTATATTCTATGGGGAAGCACACTGTGGACTTAAGAAGTAAGGAAACAAAGCCAGGCTCGGTGGTGCACACCTGTCATCTTGCCATTCTGGGAGGCTGAGGCAGGAGGATTTTTGAGACATTTCTTGAGAGAAATAAGCAAAGGGCTTTGAGTGTCCAAAGCTAAGGGTGCTGTTGGTGGTGAGGGGTAGAGTGAAGTAGTAGAAGTTAGGAGTGAGTTAAATATGATGTCAAGGTGAGTTTCCCTGAGTTGGTGAGAACTAAACAGAGTCAGAAGACAGTGAGTGGGGAGCTAAAGGCTGGGGAGGACTAGCTGTGCAAAGACACTGAGGCAGAAAGGTGTCTGGAGCAGCCACATGCGGCAAAGAAGCCACTGTGGCTGCAGAGGAGTGAAGGCAGAGGTGAGGAGAGGGGCAGTAAGTCCTGTGGCCGCTGTAAGGGCACTGAGGTGTCACCTAGAAGACTCTAGGATGCTGGGGAAGATGCTGAC
>PVLA01016050.1:0-22336 GCA_004027455.1 Hydrochoerus hydrochaeris
AAACCTAGAAAAACTGACATTAAAACCATTATAAGACAAAACATTTATTGTAAATGGTTGAAAAGAGAAAATAAAAATTCTGTCATACATGATTTAAAGGCACCATCTAATCTACTAAGGTAGGTAATTCATGTGAAAAATTAGATTTTAAGCTAACATATTTTATCTTCTAACACATTCACAATTTCCATGTAGTTATGCATATGCCACCTAAAACATATTCCCTTGAAAATAAAATACACTCACTGTAGGAACAGGCTCTTATATAAATTTAGGAGGAGGAGACCCAGAAGCTTAACTAATTCTTGCCTTACAGGGGGTGTTTCAAGCACTCACATTGTGCTTGGTAGCCTTTGATCTCCTATGAAATTTATATTCATGACAGTCTAACACAGAGAAGAGTGAATAAAATGAAAACATATAGGACAATGGCCCAGGGGAAGTATAAAGTTACAGTTGTATTTTAATATCATTTTTCTACATAACAACAGTAATAATGTCCTAGATTTCAATTTCTTTTCCCATTTAAGTGCCTCAAAGAACTTAGTAAAGTCAAAGAAGCCTGCTGGCTGTGCAAGTTACTCAAGTGCTATTACCTATTTTATAGGAAGATAAATCAATGTATAGTAAAACTTAGACATTATTCCAAAGCAAAATATCCTTTACCAATTGAAAACCTTTTTTTAGCCATATCAAGTATGTCCAAAGGGTACGTGAGTCAGGAAATAATACTGTGAGAAATTAGTGGATGAATAAACAAAGATGTTCACTTTAGAAAAGAAAAACAACAGGTATTATTCTTTTTCTTGGGTAAAGTAAAAACAGCGAAGAAAATATCAGGGACTCTTATATGTTTTTCCTACAATATTTTGTTCATTGAACAACCTATTATAATGGGTAAGATATGGCAGGGTGACTCAGCCATGGAGAAAGTATTTTTTTTTTCTTACCAAAAAAAAAAAAAAGAGCTGGAAGGTAAGAAGGACATATGTTGAGACCACTGCCATGTAAAAAGAAAAATATGCACAAAATAAAATGGAAAAATTGCCAAAATATGCACTTAAAGTATAATAAAAATTGCACACTGTATAATACTTTTGTATACAGAAAAGTATAATACTGCAGGTCATTAACTAGAATTGGTAAGTAACAAAAATCGTTTTGATTTTAAAGGGAAGAATGAAATTTATTAACTTTCATATATAATATATTTACAAAATTAATGATATTATAAATTATGAAAGACAGAGATTATCTTGGTTACTTTTTTCTTGTTGCTGAGACAAAATACCCGATTTCCAAAATTAAGAAAAAAAAATAAAAAAGGGTTATTAACTTACAGTTTGAGGAATTTTCAGTCCATAATCAGTGAGCTCCAAAGGACGCGACTATTCGTGGGGTCCCAAGTGGCAAGAATAAAAAGGGCAGAAGGGAAAAAAAGGGAAATACGTGCCTCCTTCTTTCCCTTATATTTATGCCAGCTACTGGCCCCTGGGAATGCAGCATTCATGCTGCCAATACCAGCGCTAGACGAATCAATGACAGATGCTAGAGTCAGCTACCTTCCATAGGCTGGCTTCATAATGGCATGAGGCTTTGGGGAGACATTTAAACACAAACCGTAACAGCGATGCTTTACCACACTTATCTAGTTACCTAGCAATATCATGGTCCGCTATAGCATTTGTATTTAAAAAATATTAATATTGATGATATTATCAAAAATTAGGCTTAGAAGATGAGTAAGTCCTAAGAAATCATAGAAATGATTCTCCTACTTAGAATGTAAATTATTCATAAAGTATGCTCCTGGATAAGATTTGTAAACCAAGTTTTCTGCAGATTGATTAAAAAAAATACCTCCCATTTGTGTTTAGCATATTTTATCAGAAACCTCTCTCTTGGCAAGACACAGTATACTTAACATTTAACCACTCTGATTTTGCAAACAGTTGCTTTCTTTAAAAATAATTAAAACAAACATGATTTAACTATTAAGTAATTCTTACAATTTTAATATTTTATTTTATATAGAAAAGTAGCATTTGTTTCAGAAATTTAAGAATCAAAAGGGGAAAGTATCAAAAACATTGGATAATTTTAATGTACTCGCACAATTAATTTTAATCTTAGTTACTTCCCAAGGTGCTATTAAAAGAACCCAAAATTTCTATAAAAGCTCGTGAATTCTCACACTTCTATTGTTATAGTCCTCAATCTCAGTGTAGGCATCCCCATTATGTATCTCTGTGACCAGCATTACTATCCTGGCACACATTCCGTTTTGTTATCATCAGAGAAGAAATCTAGGCTCAGAAAAAAAAGTAGTGGAAGGAAATGTTTAACGAATTATTTAGAATACGGTATATTCCAACAAATGTTTAGTTGAATGAACTAATAAATGAGAAACTATACTCTGGCAAAGGCTAAGTGATCTTCGATGTGTACCAAGGTCTGAATATTGCTCATGTCAACTTTAGCTTCTTGATACTTTATTCATTATGGGTTGAATTAACAAAGAGACTTTAAAGTAAAACAAATCTAGAAATGATCTTTGCTGTGATGTTGATATGGGATTTAAAGTAATATAATTTCACATCCCCATTGGTGGGTAGGCAAGCATGTTTTTATATTCCTTTTTATGAGTTTCTAAGTAAATATTAAAGATAGAATGTGATTTCCTGAGAGTCATACAGTGAGTATGCTACAGAGAAGAAATTAAAACTCAGGTCTTCAGATTTCAAACTCCGTGTTATCTCTTCATCAACTGTTTCAATTCTGCTTCTTTGTTTCCTTTTTCTGTCTATTATAATATCAGGCAAGAGTCATTAATTAATTTATATTAATTTAATGCCAATTCATTTCAATCAATAAAAGGAAATCAGAGCAATTTTTTTCTAGCTTTCTCAGTTATATTCATAATGCATTTTACTACATTTTCTGCATATTTTCACTCTTTGTAAGCATATTCCACTACAATTCAGACAATTGTATTTTGCCAGATGAAAAGTACTTAAGAAATGGTAATGAGGGACTCATTCAAAATTGAACTGATTTGTTCACCTTTTTGTGGTGGTTAGTTATTGTTTGTGTTTTTTTATTAATGTTCTGTTCCTTATAGTTATTCTCCAATGATTAATTAGCTTTTATCCATGTTTCATTACAAACTATCATCCAAGACAGGAAAGTACCAAGATTTCAGCTAATCAGTCACCCAAGATTGCAATTGTTAACATCAAGGATAATTTATTTGTGTCTTTGTGTTCCTTAATATATATTTTGTGTAAAAAAAATGGCAATTTATTTCTAATTACTGTTTTCTCTAGTAAAGTTAAATAAAACCTTTATTATCCTTCTTATTTTTATTTCAACTAATCTATATTTGTTATTTTTATGAGTAAAATAATTATGTCAAATAAGAAAACATCATTTTTATGATGCTTCTGGTTTTCTTTGTTTTCAAACACATTTTTCCCTCTTGGGGAGAATACATCATTTAAGCCATCTAAAATATTTTGAAATATTGTTTCAGGACAGAATATAAGATATAAAATGGATTAAAGATATTTTAGAAAGTTGAAGAAAGACTTAAAATTGTCTGCTAATTTCAGTCACCAAGTTTTAAATAATTACTTTTTTAAAAGAAAGAATAAATTGAATAAATTCAACCTATATTTTAAAAAAAATTATAAAAAATAACTCCAGAAAATGAACTAAATCAAAAGAAGTAATTGAGTGGATTCATATTTGAATTTAGTATAAAAAAATAGCAACACTACCTGAATGAACAAAAGCAGATTCAAAGACCAGCATTGTAAAAGCAAATGATTTATTTAGAATACAGTTTTGGAGGAGAATATCAATTTCTTTATAACACTGAAAAATTTTAGGTATCATTTGCTGAATAAAATTATATATAATCATACATGCAATCATATTATTCTGTATTGTTGGTTTCTAAGGAATTTGAAAATTGATTATTATTCACTAGGATTATATTTTTCTCAAATTCCACGGTTTTTTTGGTAAGAATATGATTTATGTAGTATACTTTGTACATGTTACAGATACTTGAAACTTTTCTGTAGCTTGCATATCACTTTTATGTTTGTTAAAAATCAAGTATTATGATCATATGGAATAAAGAATTATTCTGAAGATTGTACATTTCTACATACTTCAAGCTGAAATGTAAATTTGGTTCTTGTTTTCAAAGGAGAGTCATGTTAATATCTTTTATGCTTACAATTACCTTCCAGAGGGTTATGGATCCTATGAACACTTGAATGTCTAAAATTTATGCTTCTGTTCACAACCTACTCAAGTCATTACAGTTAGTGGTGTCCCTTATATGTTTATGAAACTATTAGTTCAATTTTAATACTGCAATCCAGAGTTGAAATGTAGAAATAATTACTTTTGCTCAATTCTTTCACTCTTCATTTCCACACTACTTCCAAGTCTTGTTTATTCCAACTTCACAGTTTCTGTGTTTAATGAGTAATTTCATTTTTATTTCTGCTTAATAAAATCTTCATTTACTATCATCAGTAGTTCTCACTTGAGTATTTGTATTTTTTCCAAACTGGTTTTTTTCTTTCTGATCAGGCACTTTAATAAAAATAGCAGTTAATTGTTTAGCATAATGCTAGCTTCTAATGTGTTTTTTCTCATTGATTCTTAAGAGCTTCACAAGAAATGTATTACATTTCATATTTACCTACATTTCAATCTCAAAGAACCTAAACTCACAAAAAAAGGAGACATTTCCACTAGACTTGAACTGCCTGAATGTGACCTGAATCAACACTGTCAAACAAAAACTATAAACTCTCCCTTACCTGTGGGGATGTGTTCCAGGTACCCTAATGGATGCACCAAACCCTACATACAGTATAATTACTACTATCAACTACTGTGACTTTGTGTGATTATACTGAAGAAAGTTAATATATGTCTTTGGCAGAAGAGAGTTAATAGGTTGGTGGCAGATTTTATTATACTCAGGGAGGCATACAAATTAAAATTTAAGAATTGTTTGTTTCTAGCATTTTTCATGAAGTGTTTCTAGACCATGGTTGACTGCAACCGAAGTCTCTGAAATGGAGCAAAAATCCTCCAGATAAAAGGAAAATATTAAGCAATAATGCCACTTTATAGTAATATAAAGTCAAACTTCAAATATTCTGATAAACACAGTGTACCACCTAGAACCAATGAGCAGCATACCATTCCTGAATGATTAGGCCAATTTTGTTCTCTAGTTTTCTTTACTATATAATGTAAAGAATGATCATTCAAAAAACATGTGTTTGCATGCCCTTCCATATATTTTTACACAATAAATACTTTCTAAAATCAAATTTTTCTTGGGTAAAAGTTAAAATTCTCCACCTCCCACTTTCAGAACTGCTTTCACCTTCTGAAATTCTTTATTTGACTTTGTTACTTACAAACTGTCATGTGATATTATCTAATCTATTCTAATGGAAGGTAGGCTCCTTCAAACAGTTATTGAATCCTCAACACCTCATGACTCATTTTTGGAAATAAAGTAATTAATAGGATGTGACCTAAATGATTTCAAAATAAAAATGTAATAGAATATAAATGTAATAAGTGAATATCAACAGGAAAATAAAATATATTAATATTGCTAGCTATTAACCTCAACAAGCAGTAGGTGAATCTTCAAAATCTTATAGGCAAAATGTTGTGCACTTCAATATTTTTATAATTTCTATAAAACTAAATTATAACTTAAATTAGTATTTGCTAATTAAAAGTTAGAAGAATCCAACCTAAATTTAATTGATAAGGTTCCTCTAAACCCAAGACTTTTTGATACCACCCTTTACCTACTATCATTTAACTTTAAAACAGCGATACAGATTTAATTACATGTTTGTCTCTAAGGGATACATTCATATGTCAGTTTTCATCTCTTGTGGATAGATCATTTACAGTTAACTTACAAACCACTGAAAATCAATTTTTAATGGAAATATTCACATAACCTTAACTTCAAAAGAGCAAAAATGCAGGTATAATACCAAGTGGCAGGTTATTAACTATAAGTTCAATTTTATGTTCCTTTGACACAAGATTATGTCACCCATAAGTAAGTGAGCATTTCCACACAAGTCACATTGAACAGAAAATTATGAATCATGAAAGTTTTAATAGGTCCAGCACTGTGTACATGGAGGCCCTCAAAAAAAAATACAGTCTGCTTAGCAAAAATGCACTGAACAACAACAACAAAAAGTGCTAAAATATTGTTAAATTTCCAAGTGAAAACCAGAAAAGTAAATAAATGTAGAATTAAGTTGAATTTCCATCATTAACTGTACTAGTCAACATAGACAAGAGTTCTAATATAATGTTATCAGTTACCTCAAAAATCAGCAAAAATACTAGGACAGTATTTTAACTCTGCCTCATAGTAATTTATTCTTATGCCCATGTTTCTGTATTTCAGAAAATATTTTTAAAACACTTGTGAGTCAATTTTCAATATATTTAAATGTAAATTAGCATGGCTAATTACCATCAGTTAATAATCACAGTTGCAAATAGTATGAATTTCCATCTAAAGAGTCCAAATTCCTTACCTACAGGTCTGTCAAACTTTATTAACCAAAATTTTACAGAGCTAGTAAAGATGGGAAGTTGTTCTAATGGCTTTAAGTAAGTTTGTTAAACTGCGAGGTGTACTTTAAAAATAACCTCTATCATGACAAATGAAATAATTCTGTCATTAATTTTACAATTATCAGTTGAGAATCTGTGGTTCATTTTGTTCATAACTCAGAAAATTTGCATGGACAATAGTTGCAATTTCATTAAAAAGCAACTATATTTTAGTTCAGAATTAAATTATTATATTGCAGAAATAAATACAAATAAAATAATTTCAAAATATTCACTAGGTGACAGAAGAATTTGAAAAAGCATGTTGTTCTTGTGGAATTAATTTTTAGCTCCATGTTGTATTGCAGTTTGTTTTTAGACACTATAGTTCAATCACACACACTTTTTATGACATTTCTTAAAGTACTTCATTTCTTACATGGAGAAGTATTTAACAAATACATTATGATAAATAAGTCATACATTAGATATAGATGTGAGAAAATTTTTTGGTTTGATAACAGAAAATTTTATAGAAATTCAAAATGTGTCTTAACAAAAAAAAATGAATTTCCTGCATTGACAATGTTTGTGTCATGATGTAATACCTTAGGATTCTGTTTACTTATAAGCATTATGGTGGAAACAGTTTTCACTTTTTTCCAACTTTGTTTATATACTAGAATTTAAGACAATTTCTAGCACAATAAAAATGACTAATTAATTTTGTAAAATGAAATCTACTTTCCAATATCAAGTTCCATTTTTTCAATGATAAAGTATGTTTGAAAATTCAGTCCTGTCCTTACTACCCAGAGGAAAGAGTGAACTATTTAATCTTACTGACACATTTATAACTAAAGCTTCTAGTTGCTTGAGGCTCAAGTTGAAATCCCTGGCCTTTCTAGTATAATGTCAGTTAATCCTTACTGCCAATTTTATTCTACACTGAGCATGAATGAATTTTTCCAGCATTTATCATCAAGGAAGCTGTTTTACAAAAAAGCAACATAGTGTGTGTGGTTGAAAATGAATGTCTATAATTATTAATCATTTTAGAATACATTTTTATACTTATAATTTACAAAGTAGAGATTTGAATTTTCTATTAGTAATTTTATTTCATATAATTTTTAAACCAAAAGTGGACTTAAATAGAAACAAATTAAATAGTCTTCCAAGGAACAAAAATAATCTTTGAAACAGCATTTATTTTTTAGAATTTTCAGCTTTTCTCTGGACAATGTAAAGTTCACAAGGGCCTGCACTAAGGAAACTTTTGATGTTTCCCTTGTTGCTGGTGTATCATTGTTATCTTACCTCTGAACTTCTTTACACATGTTATACAAGCCTCTTTTATTCAGTAAATTTTTTTTTTCTCTTTAGTCTTGTACTTTAGACCTCTAAATCTTCACAAGGTATTATGATGCTTAGGCTTCTACTTTACTTTGTTTATTTAAGAAAACGATCCTTAACAGAAAATAATAAGACTCCAAATACTGAGTGTCAGTATGGGACAGTAGGAGATATTGTTTAAATGACTGTCCTTAATCAAGGTGGTGATGGTGACACAGCATCAACTTCTTACTATAGCCTCTATGCTTAAAATCGGTTTGGACATAGGTTCCCAGGGAATAGCCTGGAGATTCATTATGCATTATAATAGAAGCAAAAAGCAAATCAAAATGCACTTTAAAAAATGAAAAACAAAAGAAAAGCAGAGTTGAGTCATTTAAATTGTGAAGTCCCCACAATTTTAATTTTATGTTATAGATGGAATTTATTTACTTAGTTGCTACATTTTTTTGGAGAAAATGTTTCAGTGGAATAATTCTTTCCTGTTTTTATTTTGATTCTTTTTAAAATTGAGAGTCTGGTGAGTCTCATTGTAAATTATTTTTATAATTTCTGCTGGAAATGTACTTATATTTTAATTTGAGGATTCATGTATTAATTAGAAAGAATTGTAAAAGTGTATATAATACAGTATGCTGTGTTGTTTGTAGGTATAGTGCATAATAATCAAATCAGGGTATTTATCATGGGTATTGCCTCATATATGTATCATTTTATTCTAACAAGTACCTTCAAAATCCTCTTTTCTAGATATTTTAAATAGATAATACAATGTTTTAAATCATAATCATCCTGCAATGACATGTAATATCATAATTCCTTCCTTCCATATAATTCTAATGCTATAGCAGTGGCAGATTTCTCCATGCAGCCTCCCAGTACATACCACCCCAACTTATGGTGACCACTCTTCTACTCTCTGCTTCGCTATACTAGACATGCAAGTAAGATCAGACCATTTTTGTCTTGCTCTGCCCGCCTTACTTACCTAACATAATATCCTTTATCTTACTCCTTGATGCTGCCAAAAGCAGATTGTCATTTCCCTTCTGATTTATTATTATAGCATTCTATTGCTCATTCTCTATTAATATTTAATATTATAGCATTCTATTGCTCATTCTCTATATGTGATATTAAATATATTATATATAAATATATACATATATTATGTATAGAGAGATATAGATATATATAGAGAGATTATTGCAAGAGTAGTACAATAAATGTGAGAGGGAAGATCATTCTATAAATTGTTAATTTAATTTCCTTTAGGATATGTGTTAAATAGTGGAAATAATAATCCATAATGAGAAAATGCATTGGTGGTAGAATACTCCATCTAAATATTTTGAAGGGAGGTGTGTGAGTCTACCAAAACTGACATGTTGGGATTATGGAATTTTTAGATCACTCTCCTCATCATCTGAGTCAGTTTGAGTTCTCTGAGAAATAGTGACCCAGGTTATATATGACGTGCATGAGATTACTGGACAAATGTCTGGGAAGAACCAGATAAGGGAGAAGATGCAGTTAGGCTGAGTAGGAAGAGTCCCAAACCTTAGCTCAGATTTAATATGTGATCAGATTATTAGGAAGATGGGTAGAGGAATAACACCAAGTTATATAGGAAGGGATCATCATTATTACTATGTGGTGCTTATTCACTGGGTGGGAACAGCTGTCTAGAAGCAAAGTCTCATTATGAATGAATTTTATACATCTATAGAGAAACGATGTAGCCATGCTATGCGATCATATTCCTGGTAACATATTCTCTTAAATTAGCTGAACAGCATATTTTTATACTACTACACAGAAAATGACTAAGAAAAAGCATATGACACATTTGAGGGGTTAATGGAAATATTCTATTATTTTCATTTCTGTTGTAAATACAAACTGTTATATATGTGTCAAAACACATCAAAACGTATAACATAAATTTGTCTGCAAACTTGATTTAAGATACTGATTTGTAAAAAGTAGACATTATTTGCTACTATTATGTTTAACTTTCTTTTACAGTGTCCCATACCCTAATAGTATGTTTTTGTTGTTGTTTTGTTTTTTGCTTTTTTGTTTTTGGTACAGGGGACTGAACTCATTTGGCACTTGACAGGCAGGCGCTTATGCTTCTGAGCTAATCTTCTGGCTCCTGTTAATATTATTTTCTGATCATTTTTAAGTCACTATTTTCTCATTCTCTTTTTTTCCAAAGAATATATTTAGTGGTTTCCTTAGTAAAAGCTTATTAGAAGAAAATTCATTAACTTTGATCTGAAAAAAATTTCAATCTCTGACTCTTAAATGACCATTAACATGGAATTCAAATTCTAGTTGACAGTTATTTAGATTATATTATTTTGAAACCATTGTTCAACTGTCTTATGGGACCTATTGTTATAAATGAAAATTTATAACACTGTCAGTTTTTTAAAGCAAATGTTGTACTTTGTTGTATTACTTTATTCTGATGAGTCTCAATGTAAATCATTTTTATAATCTCTGTTGGAAACATACTAATATTTTAATTTGAGGACTCACATCTTAATTTCTGAAAAATATTCAGATTTCTTGTACATGACTACTTTTCCTCTCTCTTCTGTTCATTATATTTCTGAGACTCTCATCTCAGTGTTCTTAATTGCAAGCAAAACAAACAGCTTGATTATGGCAAAAACATCACCAGGGAAGTTGAAAATCAGAAAATGAACGAAAACATGGGGAACAAATCAAAACACATTAGACAAGCATATCCACCCAGTAACCCTGGAGATAATATCTTCATTGGTGACTTAGCATTAGCTGCAGTACATGTATAGCCAATATCTTTAATGCAAAATGCTAGATACTGGATTTACTGCCACCATTACATGGCTGTAAGACTGCATGTTGCTACCACTTTGTAAACAGGTGATGCACAATTTCTTCTTCATTGAAAAACTAACTCTTATTGTTCAAGGGGGATAAGTTTGATTGGCCTAAACCAAAAAGCATACAAGTATTATGACTCCCGAAAAGGCTAAAAATGTGCTTGTCCTTTTCAGTGTATATTATAGAAAATAGGTTCTGCCTTCAAACAGTTCTTATCATGTGAAATATTAATAGAAAGCAATTTCAGGAATTTGCTTTCTTTAAAGATGTCATCATAATTACTCTGAACATCTTTCTTCTAAAATATCTTTTTACATATATATGTCATTCCTTTATAGGCATAGAAATTTAGTCTTCTCCAATTCTTATATTCTTGGGTTTTTCCTGAGCCAAATCCCCGTCAACTGTTATTACTGATTATGATCTCATCTCCATATAATACAGACTGTGTTTTAAAGTGCAAGTAAACCTTCAATAAAATTGCCTACAATTTTGTGTGGAGAATAGAGACTATTTTAAGATAAATAAAACATGCATTAAGTGTAGTTATATTTCTTATATACCATAGATAAAAAGTATAATTATCAGTTAATAGTATGTTTAATAATCTTACATTCTTGGTATCATTGTATGTGATGATCTGAATTCACTTTTTCTTCTTCCCAGTGATTTCAAATCTTGGTTTATGTTACTCTTAAATTTACTCCAGTATTGATTCTCAGCATTTCACAGAGATATGATAGGTGCAGTGACTTTGCTTCTCCATTGTCTCACACACTCAAATGGTCTTGGTCTAGTAGCTATCATCCATTCAATCTCATGATCATGGCCTTCTCATTATCAGTATCTACAAATTTCCAGTACTCTTTTACGTTTTTACTTTCTAAACAGTCTGCTTTTTTTATAAATCACTTCTTAATATTTGTCCATATTACTCTGTTACAAATGACCTATACAGGAATTGCTCTTCTGATTTAATGGTTAACTCATGCTGTATGTATGGATAAAATTTTTTCTTGGTATCTTTTGGACAATCTTTACTCTCAGGAAAATTTTTTTGGATAAGCATAAAGCTAATGGATAAACATCTGATGTGGTATAAATTAAGATTTACTTGTTAGACTAGGTAAATTAGACTATGTTAACTAAAGAAATGAAACCACAGACATGCGTTGTTCACGGAACAAAACTCACAAATATAACTAGCCATCATTTAAAAGACTGCAATACTTAGTGAAGACACTAGAGGGATCGAGAATATATGTCCATACCAGGAAGTAGCAACACATTTGACTGAAAAATGTAGTCCTCTGTGGAGAAATTAGAAACTAAGCTGTTCAATCATATATATTGATTGCTGTCGACATTGATCAGACAGAAATGACTTGAGATATTAGATTATTCATCAATAAGTGTAAAGAGAATCAGGATAATAGGAAGTGAAAACTTCTTCCTCCCAAACCTTCCACACACCATACAACCAGAAATAGATAAAATGAGAAAGGTCTGTTAGCAAAGACCAAATCAGGACAATATGTATATATATTTCAATGTCTCTTTCACACTGGAATATAATGCAGTTTTACAACTATATAAAGTAATTTGCTTGAGAAACAGTATTTTCTATGTGTACACAGTTCACTGCCAAAATTCTCTACCATCAAGCACTCTAATTGATGAAATAAGCTACCTCATATTATAGGATTTCAAAAGGAAAGAAAAGAAAGAGAAAGACACACACATAAATACACATACAATGTTTTGTGGCTCAACATACAGTATCACCATCCTTTCTGCAGTCAACTTGCAATAATTGCCAAATACAACTTAGTGGTAAGAAAAATCCTTTCAGTGATGAAAAAGTACTCAAAAACCCCACTGAAGTATTGCTTTCACATAACTATATACAAGAAATTACTTAACCTTATACTATTCCAAATATATTTAATGATGATTTCCCCCCCAAAAGTAACTGTGTTTCTTTGAAATTAAGTGGATGAATAAACAAAACCCAGTGCTGGTGACAAATACATAAAGCAAATTCATTTCTTCATTTTTCACAAAGACTGAAAGCAATATTCAGGACCATGAAGATCTATAAATTCATCCATTCTCAAAGACTTGTTGGAAGACTATGCAGCTATTTTGTTGTGCTGCTTATATACAAAATCTGTAAACTCTCTTCCTTTACAATCTCCCCTGAATGGACTGCAAAATCCCCAAGGAATAGTAAAGGGACCACCTCTGCCATGGTCATGACCTCTGCCATAGCCATGACCACTGCCACAATGGAAACCAAGACCTCTTCTGACGCCTTTGTACCTTCCATGACCATGGTTAAGATGGAGCGAAATTCTGAGTCTCAGCATTTAACTGATTTTCTTCAGCCCACGTTGGTCTTTATTCTTTATTATCATCACAAGAAATATTATCAATGAAGGATCTGATTTTGTCATAGTAGTGATTAGGTCCCAGTAGGACTTCTCTATCAGTACTTCCTTCACTGATTTGGCTCCACTATCTTCCCCTAGACTCCCACCCTCAAAAGAGAATAAAAATATACTCTTATTTAGAGTATATATTTATACTCTTTATACTCTTATTTAGTTATGTAGAAATATTTATTTAGGAGCTAAGTAAATGCATATGCCTAAACTATACATTAAAACAAAAGTTAGAATAAGTATACAATCCAAGAAAGAAAGCAAGAAAGCAAGAAAGAAAGCAAGAAAGCAAGAAAGCAAAAGAAAGAAAGAAAGAAAGAAAGAAAGAAAGAAAGAAAGAAAGAAAGAAAGAAAGAAAGAAAATTTCTATAAACAAGATTGGGAATATTGCCAACACTCTTGCAAGTTTTCTTGTACTTTTGCAGTCTATCCCTTCTCTACCACCCTGCTAGGCAACAAGTGACCTGTCATCTGTCATTCTAACACCAGTGAATGGATTAAAGTGTCTCAGAACAAAGATCAAGTTAAGAATGTATGGCCTACTTGAATTTATATCCCTTCAAATATATGAAATACCTCAGGGAAAAAAGAAAATGTAATGACTTTTCAACTAAAGTATAAATGTTTCAAAAACAAGTGTGAAGCATTAGAAAAAAAGAGATTTAACAATCAAACAAATATAGATTTGTATGATGTAACATTAATTTTTCTTATAATTTCTGGCATAGACACATATTGAAATTAAATGAGTAAAATTTCCATGGATTTTTGAAATACTTATACTACCAAAAGAAGAAAAAGCCCTCATTGTTTATGACAAAATAACCAAACATAATTCTAAACTTCCTTGCCCAGAAGTTAGACTCACTAATCTTATCAGTTTTCAAGAAATAATTTATGGAAGCAAAATCAGAGAGTAATAAAGGACCACTGCCAACTCTTAAGATTAAGGATCCTCTCAATATCTGTTCTACATTTTTCAAAATGGTTGGCCTAATGGTTTAATGGTAAACCTTTAATCAACTCTCTGAGAAAAAAAAATAACTGTAATTTTCAGCTTGCGTGACTATCCCTGGGGTAAACATTCCCACCTGGTCAGTTTCAGACTATCATAGTATAATCTGATAATGTTTCTAACAGCTGAGACATGCAGAGCAATATATTCTGACCTCAGGGCATCACTAGTTATATCTCTGTGTCCTTTTTATGATTGTGAATATAAACTGTAGTTATAATGTATTCATTCCACTGATGTTTTTGAAATGTTCTCTTCCTGCACATGATATACCCTTAGCCCTTCAAAAAGGAGAAAATCTAACAGCTGTAGCAACTTTTAACTTCAATTTTACAGGACATATTGTTGCATGTGGTAGTTTTGCTATCCCATCTAGATGAAGTGCATCTTTCTCTAGTGATTATTAATTGAAAAAAATATATATACTTGCTAGAGAATAGAAATGTTCAAATCACATTTTTAGGTCTACCTGAAGTTTCTGTACCCTTTAGGTAGTATAATTTAAAGTCAGTTTCCAAACATGTTAAAATCTTTGGTTGTGATGTCTTAAGAGAGTCTTTTCTTCCTTATAAAGCTGAGTGATCAGTAGGCTCCCAAGTCCTTGCATCCTGTCAATATGGAGATATTAGCATCTTCTATTCCTGTTCAATTTTTTACATATTTGTGATTTACTTGTGATCTCTTTTATTATAGGTCCTGGTTTTAAATCTTCAATAACATTTGCTTATTTGTGCCTTTTTCTTGGTTTCTTAATGGTGAGACCACTACATCTGAATGAGAGAGTGATATGAGTGAAAAAAACTACTACAAAACATACCCATAACCTAAGTACAACATGTTGAATATGTTAATGTTAGCTATACACATACCATATTGTATCCAAAATTTCCTGAGCAAGGCAGTGTAAAGAATTTGACTCATATATCAGAAGTAAATACTGGGAAATCTGAATAATACTTCAAAATGAATCTCTCAAGTTAAAATATTTCAACAACTTGTAAATGTTTTGTTACTTCAGAAAGTTAAAATCATAATATGGGTTAACAAGTAATAGTCTATAATTACAATGTACTCTTTAAAGATATATTTCTTTATTCAATAAACATTTAAGTGCTTATAATGTAAAAAGCACAGTTTCAGGGCCAGGGATTTAGCTCAGAGTCACAAGCATCTGCCTGGTAAGTGTGAAGTCATGAATTCAATCCCTGGTAAGAAAATAAATAAATGAATAAATAAATAAAAGCACAGTTTCAGTTACTTGGGATAGTCAGTGATCAATACAAAACTATTTTTCACCTTATGTGCATTTATATTCTAATTTAGGACTTGAAAAGTTACATATATGTGTATATACATATATACACAACACTTTACATGCACATATCTATGTATGTATGTCTCATCTTTTTAGATGACAGATAAGGATGCAGATTTCCTGCATCCTTAATTAGGTGAAATTACCTGGATTTGTCCAATGTGTTCACAAAACTTCTTTTAAGTAAAAGAGAGAGGAAGGACAGTTAGTGCTAGAGTGATAACATGCATGAAACTCCAGCAAGTCTGGTTGTGAGGATAGGGACCACAAACCAGAGCAGGCCCATGAATTAGAGATGTGCAAACATCAGGAAATTTATCTCTCCCACAGCCTCAGTGTGTATACACACATGAATTATGTCCAGTGATGCTCTGTTTTGATTTCTGATATCCAGAATAGAAAGATGATAAATTTATATTAATTTAAACCACAGAGTTTATGGTATTTTGTTTTAGTAGTTGCAAAACGGGCTCTATCATTGAAAGCCTCATAACCTCGCATAGAACTTATATTTTGCCCTTTGTAAGAACCCACTGGAACATATTAAACAGGAAAATAATACAGTATGTTTTCCTGATTTATAAAGATATTCTAGTCGATCCATAGAGGATAGAGCAGAAGGAAGTATTAGTGTAAGACAGACTGGTTGGAAGGTATTGTAATAATTTGCATAAAAGGACACAAAATTTTGGCTAAGGATTGTACTTGTGGAAATGATAGCAAGTTATATTAAAGTTATACTTTACAGAGTTCTTTTTTTCATATGGATTCATAAATGCATACAAAAGATAATTGAGTATTAAGAAAAGGATTTGGGAATTCATAAATACCTTATGGCTTATATAGAGATGACTTTCCAAAGACTTATGCACACATAGGTGGGGCTTTGAGGAGATAGTAAGATCTTGAGAACCTGATACTTATCAGCAGTTTTGCCCACTGATGAGTTTGTAGGTAAATGTGATGTTGGAAGGGTAAGCCTAATCAGGGACATTGGGTCGCTGGGGGCATGGTCTGGAAGGGTCTATTTCCCTTCTTTGATCTCTCTTTCTGTGCTTCAATTGCCATGTGATAAGCAAGCCACTGCTATTATGCCTCTCTGGCATTCTACCTAGCCTCCAAGCTAAGCATTTGTGAACTGAAACCCCTACAAACTCTGAGCTAAAATAAAACTTTCCTTCTTTAAATTGTAATTGTCTAGTATTGGATCTCAGTGAAAAGAAAGTAACTAAGATAAATGCATGTTATGCAAATTCAGGAAACTTGGAGAGCTTGGCAAATTATAGATGAAGAATAGACTTAGGACCAAGTCATGGAATATTTTCATATTCAGAGGTTAATATAAAAAGGAAGACCAGAAATAATGCTAACACATGGAAATAATATATGGAATAATTTGGAAGTAAATACACATAAAGTACGTGTCCTGGAAGAAAACTGAAAGCCAGCATTGAAGGAAAGTAGGCCTGGGGTTCAGGATTCAACTTGGTGGTGCCTTGAATGCTTGAGCCACAAGGTTCAATCCCCACTGTGATAAGGAAAATAAAAAAGTAGGAACGATTATTTATGTCAAACACCACTTAAAACAAGTCATATAGTAACGTGCAAAGCCAAAGTTGACCTTTGCCACACCTGAGTATTTTGTTAGTTTGAAATATATAGATTCTATCTAGTGATGAGAATTATATCATCTTAGGACTACAAGAGAAAGGGATAAAATAAGAAAGTTGATGAACTAGGTTAATACAAATTTTAGCACTTAAATAATGAACGTAAATTTCCTGATGAAACAAGATTCTTACTAGAAGCTCCACATTGTGAAAAACAATCCAGATTTAGATATTAAGAAAGTCTTGTGTATGTCACAATATTTTGGGGCCACAAAATTTAAATTACTTGTCTTTTTTAACTACTTCATGCTTTTCTACTTTCCTATGATTAAAAATTTCTTTTTCTAGTAACCCAATAAAAAGAGAAACAAAATAAAAAACTATGAGTTAGCTACATAATTCACTCAATTTATTAATGTAAAATGATTTTAATAGGGATTAGAGTTTAAATAATAGAAATAGGCCATTTTAGCTGAAATAATTAAGAAATGTTTCATTTAACATATATTTTAAGTAGATATAAAAATATACTATGTTAATTGGCACTTGTTTTATTTGACCTATGGTTATAGTAATTGCTGTGGTAACTTTTAAATGCTAAATTAATGCTATTTCCTTTAAGTATGAATTTTAAATGACTGTTTGTATTTGGGTCTGATGGGACTTAAATATTTACATGGCTAGAATACATAAATATTTAATTTTAGAATGTCAAAATATGTTGAAATTGATGAAAGTATTAGAACACAACATCCACTTATTTATCAGACATCATTTTGCTTTCCAAGCATGCATTCATTACACATACTTATGCTAATTTTGTTTTATTTTTCCAAATTTTCTTGAATTTGAAATTCCACAGAGTCTGAGAAGACATGAAATATGTTCTTGCAAAGCATAGTAAAAGTATTAACATCTTTCTTTTTTTGTCTGACAGCATAATATCTTGTTTACAAGGAGAAATACACAACATGCAAAATTAAAATGCAACATTCATCACAATATTTCTGTCCCTTGCTAGCATGTGCTAAGAAAAGATATTGGTGGGATTCGATATTCTGAGGTTTTTACTCCTGTTCGTCCAGTCTCTCCATCTCCATGAGTGCAATAGCAAGAGCACACTGAAAACTTCTTTCATTGTAATTTCTTAGCAACACCATATTAATGAAAAGGAAAAAAATGAGCACTTTTACCAATGCTTAGAATTAGTAGTATCTCCTAACACATACTACATTACAAATGCTTTACTATCATCATGGACATTAATATCTAGCACCCTACCATTATATTAAAAATATAGGTCCAAGTTATGATGTAATAAGGCACATACTGTAAACTTTACTTAAAAGTCTGATTTCTTTTATGTGTGGCCAAATTGAGACAATTACAGCAATTTAAAATTATTGAAGAATTGGACTGTTAATCATGAATTTAATTCTTTCATCAAGTTATAGCATTAAAACAATGGTCCTGTATTTTTTTTTATCTTTAGCAGTGTCTACATATCTAGATAAAAATAAACTCAGCACTGCAATGTAAGGAATTTTAAGAGCTAATATTAGACAACAGTAGTTTATTTGCAGACCCTCTTTCCCCCCAAAATTAGAAAGTTAAAATAAAATATAAATGATAGTTATTAATTCATTAATATGATGTTTAACATTACCTGAAAAATAAATAAAACAAAGAAGCTCTGGACTAAGGATGAATTACCTTAAATCGTATTTCCAGAATGGTGGTCAGAAAAATGTTAGTATAAGAAGATCTAGGCCCACATTCCCCAACAGAAATATTAAGAACTTGAATGATGAGATTCATCATGGTTGTGTATAGAGATCCATGAAAAGTTCCTAGCTCATAACTAGAGAATAGTTATTAAATGTAATATAGATATTACTGGATTACACCCTGAATGGACAATGGTCTGATAAAATACAGAAAATGGCAAAGTAAAAGTAAGAAGTAAACTTGCAAATTAGCTCAGGTAACATGCTAGCTTTGGTCAGGAGGCATTATTGTTCACAATGTCATGTTGAGTAGTTAGTGGCTTTCTTATTGTGACATTAACCAGAATTTGAGCAAATACAACTGTTGATCACATCACTATCTCAGATGCCAGTCGAACTCCAGAGATTCATCCACCCTGGGTCATGCATGAAACTTTCAGGGAAAAAGTACAGGATGTATTCACACCTTTGAACTTGCTCAAACCATTGTTTCTGGCTGTGGTGTCATCCCGTGGTCTCTCCAAAAAGACGCAGTCCAAAATCTGCCTCTTTTCATTCTTCAGAGGAGCCTCAAATTTTACTATTACCTAGGAATGTTAATCTCCAGGTCCTTCACACTTCCGACACGGACTCTTCAACCTGCAGGTGCAGACTGATCAGCCTCCCAGTGCAGGCTCTTCAGCTTTCCCACATGGACTCACAACTGACTCTGCAGTGAGATTCATGCCTTTTAATTTCTACAGGGCCCTCTAGCTCTCTAGAAATGGACTACTCTTGTATGCTATTCTAACCCTAACTCAGTAGGTGACCTTTGTAAGCCTATTTGTAATTTTTTTATATATGATAAAATATCTGTTTTTCTAGTGCAGTCTATCTGATACACATGCAGAATTCCAAGTAGCCATGATCAGAAAAAAACATTTCCAAAACACATAGTCAAAGGACATAGAGGTTTCAATTCTCACCATTCCTCTTCCTTTAAACTGTAGCTACTCCTATAAGGAAAGAGGAAGAAATTAGAAGGTTACCATTAGGATAGGAAGAATTCAATCTATCTTTATTTGGAGATAATATGATCCTAATATGGTCTTAGGGCTAATAAACAAATTGAACAAAATGATAGGACACAGAATCAAAGCTCTGCAATCAATGATGTTTCTGTACTTCAAATAATCAAGCCACAGAGAAAGAGAATAGCAAAATGATAACAGTCATGGGAGCTTAAAAAAATCTAAATGCTTAGGAACAAAACTTACCAAGGTGAAAAACCTATAATGAAAACAGCACAATGAAAAGAGGTTTATGTAAGTATTAGAATACAGAACAATATCCTCTGCTCTTGGACAGGAAAAATCGATCTTTCACTGAAATCAAATCAAAATGAATTAGAAACCTAGGTATAAAAATAACACTAGAACTCTACCAGCATGCAGGGGTGGGACACACAACTTTACTGTGCCCTGCCACTCCACAGCCCTACTTGGACCCCTCCTTCTTCCACACAGAGAACATCAGATAGGCCAATAAGGCCTCCCCCAAACAGGAGAAATTAAAAGGGTGAGACACCCAGTGATATAGTAGGGTCCCAGCTGAGACAAACACTATAGCCAGAGAGATCTGGTGACATAGAACAACCTGAAGACATAGTAACAACAGGAACTAAGGGTTGACTTACTTCAATATTCCTAGGTTAGTCAGTGTAGGAAGAATATAGTACTCACCCAACAGGCCCTGTAGGAGGAATTCGGGTGACTGGCCCTCCTCTGCTTTGCAGTACCCATCAATCAGACAAACATCAACCACACAGTAGGACCCTAAGATACACACTACTGACAGTTGTGACTAGTGGGATTGGAAGACCAAATATTAGCCTGAAAGGTGAAAATGTCAAAAAGAAAAAGCAAAATGCAATCTCAGACATCTAGTCCATTAGGAGCAAGTACAAGAGACACTAAAATAGAAGACTTTAAAAGTCATACACCAGAAATCTCTGAAAAAATAGCAAATGAAATAAAGAAACAAATCCATGATGCTATAGAGGAAACCAAATCACATAAAGACAGAAATAACAACTTTAGTAAAGGTTTTGCTCAGCACAGCTAGAGAAGAAATAGATAAGAAAGTACATGGGCATGGAAAACTGATTGAAACTTTGAATGAACATTATAGAAAACAAGCAGAATCCATGAAACAAATTCAAAGAGATAGCCAAAAAACCAAGAAACAAAAAAAATTCTATTGAAACCTGGCAAAACCTTTAAATGAAGCTGAGGATAGAGTTTTGGACCTTGAAGAAAAGATTGCACATAGCAACAATGAAAGGATAGAACTTTTAAAAATAAGCAAAAAATGGCAATTCAACAGCTTCAAGAAGATACCAATTGAAACAATATAAAACTAACAGGCATCAATAAAGATGTAGGAGTCAAAGCAAATGACATAGATAAAGTATTCACAGAAGTAATAGCAGAAAATTTCCCAAACATGAGGAAAAAAAATCTGATATGCAGATAAGTGAGGCATACAGAAAACCAAACAGTCACAACCAACATAAATCTATACCCAGATATATAATAATTAAGATCCAAGTCATAGAGCATAAAAATAGAATACTGAAAGTTGTTAGAAAAAAGACACAACGCACCTATCAAGGAAAGCCCATTAGAATCACAGCAGACTTTTCAGCACAAACCCTCAAGTTAAGAGGAGCTTGGAGTGAAGTATTTCAAGCCATAAAAGAAAACAACTTTTAACCCATCAAAACTTTCACTCAAATTTAATGGAGAAATGATATTTCCATGACAAAGAAAAACTGAAGAAATTCATGTCCACCAAACAAACCCTAGAAAGAGTACTGTACGACATACTAGACAGAAATAAAAATGACCACAATCTCCAGCACAACAACAGAAAGAAACCACCAGGCAGGGCAAGAATTAAACCAGGGGGAAAAGCAGAAAACAAACCACAGGAACATAATAAGACAAAGTTGAGCCAGTACATATCAGTTATATCATCAATGTAAATGGTCTCAATTCACCTATTAAAAGAAATAGATTGGCAGAATACATTAAGAAACAGTATCCCACAATATGCTGTATACAAGAAACACATCTGACTCAAAAGAAAACTCACAGATTAAAAGTTAAAGGATAGAAAGCTGTACACCATGCAACAGGAACCCAGAAAAAAGCAGGGATAGTTCTTCTGTTTTCAGATAATATTAACTTCAAGCCTAAAATGATTAAAAGAAATAAAGAAGGGCACTACATACTCATTAGTGGAAAAATTCAAGACAAAGAACTTACAAATATGAATATATATGGACCAAATACAGGAACACTTGACTATATAAGAAA
>PVLA01016051.1:0-22340 GCA_004027455.1 Hydrochoerus hydrochaeris
CGCCCAATTCCCACACGCGGTGTCCTTTTCCTGGAGAAGCGATTGTCACAAGGCGTGGATGGACTAGGACGCGGCATGGACAGAAAAGGGCGCCGCACAACAACAACAACAACAATAACAAGAGCTTGTATGGTTTGACTTTACAGGCCTAAAGTGGGTAGTCTGAGCATCTATTTAGCTGATAACAGTATATAATATAGCAACTATAGGGGATACACAGGTCAATCTGGAGCCAATGACATCATGACCTAGGATGCCTTGGTTCTGAGACAGGCTGTGTGGGATATCACCTGAGCATGGGGATGCTAAAAAAGTCAAAGACAGAAGAGCTCCAAGAGTGTGTCAAAAATGTAGTTAGGGAGATACAGTAGAAATTTTAAAAGAGTTGGTGATTCACAGTTTAAAAAAAGTAGTCAGCGCATAAAGAATAAAAGCTAAATTCAAATTTGGAGTGAGGACAATTTCATATTTTGGAACTATTTTCTTAACCTTTAGAATTTTTTTTTTTGTACTTGGGATCAAACTTATGACCTTGTGCTTGCCAGGCAAGGGGTTAATACCACTGAGATAAATCCCTGACCCTTTAACCCTTAGAATTTTTGAAGGGTGAGGTCATGTCTTTTTGGAAATAAGTAGAGGCAAAGAAGAATTAAATTATCCTTTCTAGTAATATATGCTATGTATATGTCAATGATAGGCAATGAAATATAAAGAATACAAGTAAATAGATAATGGTCATGGGCAGAAAAGTTGTACTAATGCAGAGTTTTGCTTGCTCCGAGGGCTGGAGGCAGACACCTGGGGCTCTGGATACAGGAAGGAGATCTGAAAATGGGACCAAGACCAAGTGGAGGTAAATCTAGTTTGTGGCGACCCTGAGCAGAGGCTCACTGCTATGTGGCTTCACTTCACTGCTCCTATGTGCCCTCTCCAGAGTACCCAGGGGACCTTGACTTACTATGACTTTTTCAACATCTTTGTGCTCAATTGGCATTCACTTGGCATGTGGTATGGATGGTGGGTACTGGAGCACTAGTGTCTGATATTAAAATATGAAATTCCTGTAAATTATTATATTTCCTTTGTGGAGTCATGTAATCCAGTCAAGGGTCCATATGCTGAAGGAAGGAGGAGGACTGGAGTGGATCAGAGGGGTGGTGAGGAGTAGCCGGCTGCACATAGTCAGGGAACAGAAACATGGGCAATAATAATGATGACAGGATGTGAACAGCAGGGCTAGAAAGTATTTCCTCACCAATCACACCAATGCCAGACATTGTTCTAAGCATCGTGCATATGAGAGCTCATTTTGTCTTTATCTTATCTTATCTTATCTTATCTTATCTTATCTTATCTTAAGCAGTAAGTATTATTTTTGAGAAAAGGGAAGCACAGAAAGTTCACAGGTTACATAATTTGTCTGAAGGGAAAAATCAGAGGAGAAAACTGAGTAGGCTGGAATTACTGTAGACGTGCAAGATTTAAAGTTGTTTTATTTGGATGTAAAGTGTAAACTGGGGAGACTGAAAACTTGTGGCCACACATTTTGCATTTACAAGAGAGTTGTCCAGCTCTTGGAGCTCTGGGCCACACTCAGGAGACCTAGTATCCTCTGAGGCATGGTCTCTGAGGACCATGATTGTTTACAGTACTGGTCCAGTGTCAGTGTCTTCCAGCTTGGGAGGTGCAGGGGGTTGTTCCCTTTCAGGAGCTGGATTGTCCACTCTGGCACATGGAGAAGATGAATGCAGTCTGCTCCAGCTTTCAAGGCAGAAAGCACAATGGGGTTCAGGTATCCTCAAACTGGTTGGGTCAAATACTTAGTGACTTTGTTTAAGAGGCCAGCTTGTAGAAGGTCAGAGTGGAAGAGGAAGATCTGGGAATAGAAGTAGTGTTTTGTTTTGTTTGGTTTGGTTTGGTTTGGTTTAGTTTGGTTGTTTTGTGGAGAACAAACATATATTGATATTTAACTCATTACAGGTTCTGTGGTAATCTCTTATCAAACTCAAAAAAAACTCAAAAGATACAACTGTCACCTTTTGAAGGAAGAATTTTTATCAAAGAAAGGTAAGTAGCATGCTCAAACTTTCTTCCTATGAAAGAGGTATGAAGCGGTCAGTGTGGTCACTTCACAATAATAGCATTCCTTCAAAGGAAGTTAATGTTTACCCGGGTAAACAGGATATTGAGGGGCCATAAAATAATTGAACTATAACTGAGGACATTATCTAGAGACAGATTTTATTATTACTAGGGAATCAACAAGTTCCAAAAGCATCCTAACCTCTTTCGACAACTCAAAAGGAGAAATATTGGTGCTCAAACTCCAGTTAACCTTTGTCTTTTTGCTATAGAAAGGAGTTAGGTTTGGGTCAAAAACAAGAGAAAAATTCTGGCATCCTAACCCAAACAAGTGACTCCATGAGTAGTATAATACCAGAAAAAGAAAATACTGACCCAGCAGAGGGACACTTGAGCATGTACCGAGATACCCTGATAGCAGCCTTCACAGCCCGGGTCCATTTCTAATCACTGCTCAGACTGAGAAAATCCCACACTATAAGTGGATCAGCAAAGAATGCTTCCTGTAATAAAGTAAAATCAGATTAAAACAGCGTTCATGTGTGGGAAAGTCTTGGATCTTCTCCCCACATTGCTTCATTCAGTGGTTCACTCTGTGTTTTGTCAGGCAATCAACCCATTGCTAAAGAAAAGATAGAATGAAATCAGTTCTCCCAGAACATATGGTGCTTAGTGCTGTGTTTGAAATTTGGTCAGGAAATAGAATGAGCATGAGGCTGGTTCACCTCAACCTGGAGGCAAAACATGGGAAACATTCTGAATACACTCACAGATGCTAAACCCTGCTTCCTAATCACCATGGACTGCTGGTCTCACATTGCACAGCCATGCTCAACTCTAGTCTGTGTTCCTTACCCTACTCCACAGGGCACCTCCTCTGGCCTGGTCTTCCATCTCCCTGTGTTCCAGTGCACGCCGTATCCCATCATAGCCCTCCTAATTTTACATTGCCTTCATTTGTAGTTCTGAAATGCCATCCTTGGTGTCTAAGCTCCAACTCTTGATTTCCAAAGCTGTTGATTAAGGCTGATAAATCTCAAACACCCTGGCAATATTGCTCATGCTTCCATCCCTCAATCATAAGCTTAAGCAACTGCTCAAAAGGAAAGATCAACTGGGATAGGGGAAAGCTGAAATGAAAGAAGGAAAAAGAATATATATATATATATATATATACATATACATTTACAAGATTGATATCTATACCACTAATCTCTGTTAGTTCATCTGTGCTTTCATTGTGTGACTGATCATTTTTTTCATGCATATGTCTCATAATCTGAACTATTTTGAAGATAACAATTTGCAATATATTAGCCATTGTTAATCTCCTATTTTGCTTTGAAATCCTGTATCATTGTTTTTATACATTTTCATTGTAAAACAAAAATAAATGGATAAATAAATAAATAAGGTGAGCCAAATGGATCACCTTTCAAAAGCCAGAGCTACTGATACCGCCTTCTTTTCTGCTTCCTTCCCCTCTCTCTGGTGAGGAATCTACACTCTGAGAGGGAACAGAATGGTGGAGCCTGTAGCTTAGGCTGGTGAGTAAGAAAGCTTGGGATAGTGCTGTGTGTCTTGGGAGAACTAGTTAATCTTTTCCTGGTCAAAATTTATGCATTTTTCATCCAAAGATGTTTGTAGAAGATTATTACAAAATGGTTTTTTAGTAAAGGAGACTTCAGGTGACAGTTGAGGTCCTGTGTGTGGCTCATAATTGGAGAAGTTTTCCTATTTGGTTGTTGAACCCAGGCCACTTACACTGTGATATATTTCCAACAGATGAGAAATTATATAACTTGCTTATCACTATGTTTTTGTTCTTCATAGGAGCTTTCTTTAATTCTATCCAGACATTTGACACATGCACCATTCAATGCAGAGCAAGGGGAAGGAAGACCCAATGATATAAAAGGGCAGAGTAGATGATCTGTTAAGAAACCTGCTAGTTCTATGAAAGCATCAATAAGTTCCCTGAACTATTTTGGTTTTAGTTTTTATGTAGTCAATGACATGTCATTAGACACTGCTATAGGCCTGGCAATATGGATCTCAAACATACAGAAGTCTTGCCTCCTTGTGAGGTAGCAGGATGAAGGGAGACCCTCCTAGGAAGCAGGAAGAACTAGGATGGAGATGCAGTTTGAGTGCTACAGCAATACAGTAGAAGGTCGATAGTTATCTGGACTGGGATAGTGGAGGAGACCATATTCCTTATGCAGATGAATGATATCTAAGCCTAGTTTTGAAGGATGAATAAGAATAAACCACTAGAACTAGGGAAAGTATAGGAACTAGGGAAATCAATGAGTTGTGAGTCAGCTTGATAGGTAGGGGATTTGGAATAGTACAGTTTTTACTGAAGCACATGGTAGAGCATAGGGATGGGAGCCCATGATCGGTGTGGCTGGGCGTGTGGGGTCCTTGTGATGAGACTAAAATGCTTAGATTTTATATGGTAGGTGAAGAGGAGCCTCCACAATATTTTAAAATAAGGTATGACATAACTGAATGGTTGGCTGTTATAAGTATCATTGTGGTTTCTACATGGGTGACTGATCACTTGCTCATTTTGGGTGAGATATAAGGTGGAAGAGTTAGGATGTTGTGAGAGTTTTAACTTATTTGGCTAATTAACCTAAAAGTAGGGCTGAGAAGAGTGTGTGAGGCACAACTGGTGCTGAGACAAGACTTTTGAAACATTTGATAATAAATAAAAGAGTAAATTGGTGGATGGATAAATGCTAAGGAATGAGTTTTGACAAGACATGGTGACCAATTTTGGAATTATGAGATGGACCAGTAAAGAAGAATTTAGGGATGATATCCATAAGTTTTGAGTGGTGGAGGAAATACAGAAAATAGAAAACGGAGCAAGTTTCAATTGGGGTAAGATGAGGGATTCAGTTTTGAGGAGCTGCACAATTGACTGAGAATTGCAGTAGGGAGTTGAAACTATCACTCTAAAAAGAGCCAATTGCAGAAAATATTTTGGGAAAGTATTTTCCTGTAACTAGTTATTTTTCATGAAAAGAACATAATTGAAAAATCTCTTTTAATTGACAAATAATAATGTGTATTTATGGTATACAGTGCGATGATTTTTCCCATTTCTAAGTTGTTCAGAATTTTTTGTTTAACATGAAATGATAATTACTCATGTAAAACGAATGGAGTAGGATATTTCAAGATAGATACACAGCATGAACTGATCAAAAAATGAGTAATTAACATTTTCCCTGCCTTGCCATTTCTTCATGATTTTAACCTTCAAGTTTCTTTCTTCTAGATCTTCATAAAACATGTAATAGACTATCAAAAACTGTAACTTCTGAACTGAGCTGCAGAATATCATTACAAAAGCATCACAAAGATATTTTTGATCTGAAAAACAATGAATTTTAAAAATTCTTTTGTAGAACTACATGCTAGTCCATAGCTTTTAATTCATTTCCTTATAAAACTGATTAATTTTCAAAAAGTAAGAGATGTAATACTGTGAGGGGTTATTTGTTTTGTTGCTTACTTGGCTCTCAATCAAAATTACTAATTAGAAATGCAAAAAATGACACCATCATTAGCAGGTCTTTGCTTAGGAATTTAGGGCATGGGTTAATTATATTCTATTAACACTGATAGACAATTTCTCTAGGAATTAACACTGCTATAATTTCTTGAAATGTCTTGAAAGAGATCACAATGAAGATTTCTTGGTATATCTCATTACAGCTCAGGATTCATGGATAGTCCAAGAAATATCACAGAATTTTTTATGCTGGGCCTGTCACAAAACCCTAAGGTACAAAGAATTTTATTTGTGCTGTTTATTTGTGTCTACCTGGTCTCCGTTGGGGGCAACCTACTTATCATGATCACTATTTTCTTCAGCCCCACCCTGGGCTCCCCTCTGTACTTTTTCCTCTCATGTTTGTCTTTTATTGATGCTTGTTATTCTTCATGTATGACCCCCAGACTCATTGCTGACTCATTATATGAGGGGAGAGCCATGTCTTTTGAGGGCTGCTTGGCCCAGTTCTTTGTTGCTCATTTATTGGGAGGAACTGAAATCATTCTTCTGACAGTGATGGCCTATGACCGCTATGTGGCCATCTGTAAGCCCCTGCATTACACAGCCATCATGACCAGGAAACTCTGTGTCATGTTGATGGTGGTGGCTTGGCTAGGGGGCTTCTTGCATTCATTGGTTCAGCTCCTCCTAGTCCTATGGTTGCCTTTCTGTGGACCCAATGTAATCAACCACTTTGTCTGTGACTTGTACCCCCTGCTGGAGCTCGCCTGCACAGACACCTATGTCACTGGTCTGCTGGTGGTGGCCAACAGCGGTGTGATCTGCCTGCTGAACTTCCTCATGTTGGCTGCCTCCTACATTGTCATCCTGCGCTCCTTGAGGTCCCACAGCACTGAGGGGAGACGCAAAGCCCTGTCTACCTGTGGGGCTCACTTCACAGTGGTTGCCCTGTTCTTTGTACCTTGTATATTTATTTACATGCGCCCATCATCTACTTTATCCATAGACAAAATAGTGGCTGTGTTTTATTGTATTTTGACACCCATGTTCAATCCCCTGATTTATACCCTGAGAAATGTAGAGGTGAAAAATGCCATGAAGAATTTCTGGAAAAAACAAGCAATTGTGGATAGAGGACACAAAGTACAGTGAGGAGAGAAAGAGTTGCCCACTGAGAATCCTTGTTGTGGCAGGTTGCCAACAATTTTAAAATAAAACTGATTTGAATATTTGAGTTTTTGCATAATCTGTCTTCAAAATTAATGAGCAGGTGAGTGATTATGACATATAAATTCCTTCTTTACAGCTTACTTTAAATTTCAGAGCATGGAAGAATAACCTTTTTCTTCTTCACCTGAACTGAAGAGAAAAATCTTTTAACCAGTATTGGTGGTGCATGCTGTAATGCTAGGTACTAAAGGAGCTGAGGTATGAGGATCCCAGGTTCAAGGCCATCCTGGGCAACTTAGTTTAGAAGAAAAGGAGAAAATAAAAAGAGTAAAGTTGAAATGAAAAAAAAAAAAGAGAAGAAAATGAGGTATTAGTGACAGAGCTCAAATCATGGAAGTATATAGAACTGGCTTATGCTATAATCAACATGAGTGTGATTTTACATAATTAACTATACTATACTGTAAAATTCTGAAATAAAGTTTTCCATAGTGCGTGCAGCTTCTTCCCTCCTCCAATGACTGGACATTGACTTGGTGTTAGGTATTGTGCTGAATGCTTAATAACAAGGCCACATATTGTCTCCATAAGAAATTGATGTGATTTTTTTAATTGAGGAAGCAGTTATCCTTACAAGTTGTTCTATTAATCAGATTGAACTTGAACGTATACATAGACTTCTGTTGCCTGCAAGATTGATTTTAAAATGTATCACAATTTGCTGACCTTCTTGTGTGGTTGTCCTTTATATTTTTCCTTGTGAGTTTCCTTTAACTAGTGTCATAATTGTCAGTCTCTGACAGACCATTGTCCAAATTTATTTCAAGTCCGGCATTATGATCAAATATATTATCAAGAAGACTTTGATTCTCCCTAGTCCACTTGGTAAAATGTGTGTTCCTAGTTTCTTCCCAACTGGAGGTACCTTTGCCTTCTATTTTATGTGATTTGGTGCTTTTGAGTTTTCTGATCCGCTAATAGTGGTTATTCAATTTGAGGGCTGAATTGTGATTTCATGGTGAAAGATGTTCTTTCCATTTTAAATGTTCCTTTGACTAGGATAATAATACAGATACAAGGTGTAGAGTCTTATTAGGTACAATGATATTACATGTATTAGTTCAAATCAGTGATATCTCCTGTGCAGTAATTTTAGGTATTTTTCCTAGTTTCATTAAATCATAACTCTGCTGTTTCATGTATAATGTCAGCAAGTTACTTATACTTTTTTGCAATTTTATACCTCATGGTATACCAATTTTATTAATTGATTTAAAAGGTGATATTTGTACTTATTTGCTGTCATAGAAAGTGTTTGCAATGTAATATGGAATTTCAAAAGCAGGTTGTGAAATGGAAAATGAAACTGTTGTTGGAAATTGTGTACCTCATTATGAGTATGCAGAAGGATGGAGAGGGATTTATTTAGAAGTGAGTTTATCATCTGAACATCTATTTGAAAATAAAAATATGCAATATGGTAACTAGTGCTAATTTCCTATTTTTTTGGAACTTTTGTATCCTTTTTTTTTTTTTTTTTTAATACCGGGGATCAAACTCATTACCTTGTGCTTGCAAAGCAGGGGCTTATGCCGCTGAGCTAAATCACCGGCAATTATCCTTTTTTGTTTTTAAAATAAAAAAGAAGTAAGTTTATCAAAATGATAGCAGTATCTCACTCTATGATTGCAATGTATTTTACTTGGTGAATTACAATTTATATAGTTTGTGTAGTTTTTCATTTATAGTTAGCATATGTGATTTTTACAAAAACAACAAAATCATGTATAAGCAGAAATTGCAACAATTCATGAATAAATTTTTAAAAATAAAAACCCAAACACTCTTCTAGATTCTGGGGCTATATAGCACTGAATATAATCACACTAACATCTCTGCCTTCAAGGATTGTTTTATTCCCTGGAAATTCTTCCAGGACTGGGAAATATGTTGGTGGAGGATTTCTTTCTGGTATCAAAGTTCGTGTTTCATTCTCTCTTTATTCTTATATTAGGAACCCTAAGAGGGTTATCAGAAAGCTATTTTTCTATGAAAATGGTAGATGAATGAGAGATAAGCACGTTTTAAGCATATATTTTATTTGAGAGATTAAAAGTTGTACATTTTAATTGTTACCCCAAATGTAAGAATTAGCTCAATATGCAAACTTTCTAGCCTACATGCATCCTTATTCGGAAAGATAGCATGAAGAAAAACCATAGGCCAACCAACCCTTTAAATAGATGCAAAACCACAAGAAAATCATAGTTCTTTGATGCTTAGCACATCACAGTAAAGTAGAATGTACTCCAGGAATAAAATGATCAATTTTTATCAGAAAGTTCATTAAAATAATGGATTTTCTCATCCAATGGTCAATGGTGAAAAAGTATATGGTATTTTTGAAATGAGAGGAACCTCTGGAAAGAAATAGTCAATTAGATTTTATCAGCAATATTAAATTCTCCATTGTCTCAAGGAGGATCAGTGTCTGAGTCCAACATATACCCAACTCAAAGAGTTTTTTCTCGAGGTTTACTGTGGAATTTCTTCAGTGTCTTCCAAGTTTCTCCTAATTTCAGTATCTCTCCATCATTGCAGGTAAACTGGTCCATGATACTTATGTTGTTTAGGAGATTTTTTTTTCTGATCTAAGATTTATATCAAACTGCTTCTTTATGTGGGAGACTCAAAATACCTGGAGATTTATGCACCTGAGAGATGATTTTTCTCCATTGATCTACATCTAGAAATTAAGCCTACTATTCCCTAAGGTTAATAAGAATGCTGACTGGGGGAGAAATAAATTTTGCTGTACTATATAAGGACATGCAGTTAATGCACTTAGAAGTTTTGAAAGAGAATAACACTGGGGATATGTATGCTTCATAACAGACATGAATCTCACAGTCCATAAACCAGTTCTTTTGAAAACATGCTCTTTTACTATGAAATCTCATTGTCATCAACAACAGGGAACTTAATGCTTTAGTTATGTATATGTTTTTCTAGCACAGAAACACTTTGATCCATGATGGAAACACTTCCTATTGCGTGCGGTGCCTTTTTCTCCCCACTAGGTAATTCTGCATTCCTAGAGGCCAGTGCACCTTGCCACCCATAGCTGGTAGCAAGGAGGCTGTTATCCTTGTCTTGCTGTTTGTGTTCTCACACTTTGCTCCACATGAAACTCATTATGTCTCTTCCTCAGCATAAGCCACATTTGTTCCAGTGAGTCTCTTAAATGAGCTATGTCTCCTGGCACCAATCCAAGACCTGATGTGTTCTATGGTGTTAGCTGGGGCTGTGTAGTTATATATTCAACCCCTTTGCATCAGGGACTTGCCACCCCAGTACTAAATTCACTTGCATTTTGTCTGTGTCCAAAATCTTTGGGGTCATCCTTGACTGCTCTGCCTCTCATATCTAATAGTCAACTTATCAGCAAATTATTTTAGTTCCATTTAGGAATATATCTCATCTAGAAGAGTTTCAATTGTGGGCCAGTTGGAGTCATAAGCACCCTTCACTGTCTTTTCCAGCTGAGAGAGGCAGCAATAAGTCTAGGTTGAATGCAGGGGGAAGATAGCTAAGGCTCTAGAAGGTCAATGATAGCAGTAATGTTGAAGGAGGAGGTTGGGGCTCAAAGCCTCTGGTGTGAAATAGATTGAATAGGAGTCCAGAACCTGACACTCTTCACTGAGTATCTGTCAAAAGAATTGTAGTAGAAACTCTCTCTTCCTGGTGAAAGAACTAAGAATGAAAGTTCAACAAGCTGAGCAAAGTGCCAACTGGAAGAACTTAAATCAATTCCTTCTAGACTCATCACAGACTATTTAAAATCAAGACATTTTGTAAGATTCCACTGTTTATTGATTTCTAGTTTAATATCATCATGTTAGGAAAAGATACAACATGTGGTTTCAGTCTTCTAAAAATTTTAAGACATGAAGGCTGACATGATCTATTCTCAAAAATATTCTGTGTGTTTGGGAAGCATGTGTATTTTGTTGCTGTTGGATAGAATATTTGGTATATGGCTGTTGGGTCCATTTGGTCTAAAATACAGTTTGAGCCCAATGTTTCCATATTGGTTTCTGTCCAGATGATCTGCCCATTGTTGATGGTGAGTAACAAAACCCCCTACTATTACTGTAGCACACTCTATATCTTCCTTCTAATCCATTAGTGTTTGCTTCACATAGGTACTCCTTATAGGGTGCATATATATTTACAACTGTCATGTCTTGATTGATTGACCTCTTTGTAGAATGAACTTTTTCTTTTTTTAATTTACATTTTAACTTAAAGTCAGTTTCATCCGATATAAATATAGCATAACTTCATCCATCTATTTTGAATTTTGCTAGTGTGGAATATGTTTTTCACCCCTTCATTTTCATTCTACATGTGTTTTCAAAGGTGAAATGAGTCTCTTGAAGACATATAATTGGGTCTTGTTTAGTTATTTATTCTGTCACTTGGATGTCATTTGCTTGGAGAATTTAATCCATTTACATTGAAAGAATATATTGAAAAATTCACAACCATGTGGAAATTCAACAATATACTACTGAACAACAGATTGATCAAAGAAGAAACAAAAAGGAATATTATAAAATATGTTGAGGCAAATGAAAATGGAAACAAGACATATCAATATTTGTGGGATGCAGCAAAAGTAATCCTTAAAAGAAGCTTACGGCAGTACATGCTGATATTAAAGAAGAACAGAGAGCCCAAATAAGCAACTTGGTTTTATACTTCAGAGGTATCTGTTAATCAGTAAATCAATCAGCATAAAAACATGATATTAAGCATCATCATAGAGTGGGGGTGATGGAACACAGGAGGATGTGCAAGGACCAGGGGGAGCCAACTGTACACTAGACTAGGAGTAGGCCTGAGCTGTCTCTGTGGTACCACGGCAACCGGGAGTGTGGCACACAGACAATCAGGGAAGGAGATATGGGTGGGTGCCAAGGGACATACAGAAAGTTGCTGGCTGAAGACTCTGACCACAACCACCACATCCAGAGGCCAAGATTCACCCCACACCGAAGACCAGACCTACCGCAGACATAATGGGGTTAACAGCAAAGATTTGGGCTCTGACTAGGACACTACACATTAGAGGCATTATGTATTTTTTCTTTGTTTTGTTCTCTTTTTTCTGCCAGGTTGTTTACTTATTTACTTACTTATTTATTTATTTATTTATTTATTATTTTAAAGAAAAAACCAATAAAGGCAATGTTACATTTCAAAACAAAATAATGGGAAAGAAAAAATGGTTAATACTTTGCATATTGTTACCTTCAAAGTAGGTGCTCAGATTACAAGACATAAAAATTGATCAAACATTACAAACACAAGGCTTTCTTTTCAATGAACTAATAGAAATTAGTAGTATAACTATCTTAGCTATTATATAAACACATACAACTATCATATAACTATATCTATATCTGTATCTCTCTCTATATGTATTGCCTTCCTTCCTTGCTTCATTCCCCCATCCCAGTTGTTCTTTCCGTTTGTAGCTTCTTCCCACTTTACAATATCTATTGCACATTTTGGATCTTATTTACTCCTTCAGTTTCTTATGGTAGGAAAACAATATAATGTTTATACATGTGAATCTCATTTATTTCACTTAAGAGTATGGTTTCAAATTGCATTCATTTATCTATAAATGCCTTGAGTTTATCCCTTTTTATAGCTGAGTAGTAGTTCACTGTATAGAAAAGCCACATCTTTTTACCCATTCCTTGACTGAAGGGCATTTGTGTTGTTTCCAAGATTTAGCTATTATAAATTTTGCTGCTATAAACATAGGTGCACATATATCACTGTAGCATGATTTTTTAAATTTTTCTGGGAAACTACCTAGAAGGGGAATTGCTGGATCAAATGGGATCTTTAATCCTATTTTTGAGGAATCTGCAGACTGGCCTCCAGAATGGTTGCACCAGTGTGCACTTCTACCAACAGTGGAGAAGGGTTCCTTTCCCCCCACAGCCCTTCCAGCATTTGTTATTGTTTTTCTTGATGATAGTCATTCTTTCTGGAGTGAGATGGAATCTCAGTGTTTTAATTTGCATTTCTTGGATGACCAATGATGCTGAACATTTTTTCATATATTTGTTTGTCATTTGTATTTCTTCATCTGAGAAGTGCATATTCATCTCAGATGCTCATTTTTAGATTGGGTCTTTGAATTTAGAGAGCCTGATTAGATTTACACTATTTTGTTTTGTTTGAATTTATTGAGTGAGAAGGTATGGACAGCTATTTCAAAGAAAACAATAGACATTATGGTAACCACTGTTGATTTCCTGTTGTCTTGTTTTGAAGCCCTGTGTTGCTTACATTGTTCTGTTCTCATTTGCTTTGTTCTGTTTTCTTTTGTTTTGCTTTATTCTCTTTAAAATAAAAAAAATAAAATAAAGGATCTCACATTATTAAAAAGCTTTTAGTACAAGCTCCTGCCTGTCAAGCACAAGGTCATAGGTTCAATTTCCATTTAAAAAATAAAAGATTTTACACAACAGAAGAAACTATCAAAAGAGTGAAAAGACAACTCATAGACTGGGAAAAGTTTTAGCTAACTTTCCCTCAGACAAAGGACTAATATGTAGAACACATAAAGAATTAAAAAAAGGGAAAGGAAAAGGATATAAATTTGTTTATATATACATAAAATAGCTAAGATGATTATACTAATAATTCTATTAGTCCTTGGAAAAGAAGTTAATACTCATAGGATGAGAACAATTTGCATGTTTATACCTGGTAATCTAAGCAACTATTTTGAAAATAACAATATGTAATGTTATGATCATTGTTGAATTCCTATCACATTTTTTTGAAAGTATATTGTTTTGGTTTTGTTTTTTTTCTGTTGTTCTTGTTGCATGTCTCTTGTTTTTTGTTTTTCTTTTCTGTTTTTGTCTCTTTAAAATAAAACAAAAAGAATTGAAAGAAATCAATCCCTCCAAAGTTAAAGATCTAATCCAAAAAAGGTGGTCTGAGATGAATACATATTTCTACGATGAAGGAGTCAAAATAAATATATGAAAAAATGTTTAACAACACTGATCATTCAAGAGATGCAAGTTAAAACAATATCAAGATTCTACCTCACTCCAAAAAGAATGGCTATTATCAAGAAATCAACCAATAATAAATGGTAGTGGGAATGCAGACTGGTGGAACCACTGTGGAAATCAGTGTGGAGATTCCGCAAAAAACTGACTAGAGGTCCCATGTGGCCCAGATATTCCCCTTCTTGGTATGTCGCCAAAAGAATTAAAAGCATCACACCACAGCACTGTACTCACCCCCAGGTTTATGGCAGCTCC
Source organism: Hydrochoerus hydrochaeris (assembly GCA_004027455.1). Taxonomy (NCBI): domain Eukaryota; kingdom Metazoa; phylum Chordata; class Mammalia; order Rodentia; family Hydrochaeridae; genus Hydrochoerus; species Hydrochoerus hydrochaeris. The sequence continues at coordinate 14,149 of PVLA01016051.1, forward strand.
ATTTGCAGTTGCTAAATCTTAGAAAGAACCCAAATTACCAGCAACCTAAGAGTGGATAAAGATGTGGTTTTTAAAAATATAATGGAGTACTATTGAGTGATAAAGAAGGATAAGCTTGAGATTTTTCTATGTAAATGGACATACCTTAAAACTGTGCTCTTAAGTGAAATATATAAGTCACAGATGTGTAAATACTACAATGTCTCTTGTGTGAGAAACTGAAAGTATAAATAAGGACCCAAATACATAACGTTTGTGAAATAGAAATTGTTAAAAAGAAAAGGGGAACTGGAGGATAGGAAGGAAGGAGGGGAAGGAAAACAATGAAAAAAAAGATAAAATGGAAACAAAGCTTTGTAAATAAGTAGGGAAGGGGGTTGAAAGAAGAGGGGAATAGGAAAAAAAGAGGAACTAAGATATATGCTGTATACTTACAAATTCCCTGTGATGAATGTGATCACTATGTAGGTCTAAACTGTACCAATAAACAATTTAAAAGACAATATCATACAATATATTAACCATTGTTAATCTCTCCTTTTTTTTTTTTTTGTACCGGGCATCAAACTCACGACCTTGCACTTGCCAGGCAGGTGCTTACACTGCTGAGCTAAATCCCCAGGCCTGTTAATCTCCAATTATCTTTTTTTGAAATTCTGTATCATCATTTTTGTTCCTTTTTTGTTTAAAAACAAAATAATAACATCATAGATGTATCTATACATCTATGTATCTTTATATCTATATATATGAGATCACATTGTATTACATAAGTGTATATACCATTATTTGTCAATAATTCATGTCATTTTATTATTTTATTAGTATTCTTCAGATATATACTGATAGCATTCATCACAGGGAATTTGTACCAATTTATGGTATATCTTGTTTTTTTTTGTTTTTTCCCCATTCATGTTATATGTGTGTCTAATTTGTATATTTTCATTGCTGTTAGTTTATTATTTGAATGCATCATAGTTTTAAAATACTTTTCATTGTTGATGGACATTTGGTTTATTACTGAAATGCTTTATTAACACTAGACAGTGTGTCTTACAATGCCTAAATGGTATATTTTACATTTTTTTTTAATTTATGCTTAGGAGTAGAGTTTTTGTGTCATAATTTTTATGGCCATTCAAATTTAACAGGTGGGCATTAGCAGTTTTCCAATTAAAGTTTGGAAAACCAATGTGCATTTCGCTAGCTGAGTCTGAGAGGTGCATTGACATCAGGCACTGCATATTAACCATCTTTTAAATTTTGGACACAGGACAGGAGACTTGCAGTGATAACTTTTGTGGTTCTTTCCAGATGACTAAAGAAGTGAACTCTCTCTTTTTCTTACATGTTTACTGAAAATTTTCTGCTCTGAAGTGCTTGGTCAAGGTCCACCTGGCTGTCTAATTTTACCATGATCCCCCAGGTTTCTGAAATACCTTCACTTTCTCTTTTCTTCTTGACAGCTTGTGGGCTTTCTTTCTAGGTGTTAGATGGACACTGGGCATTGTAAAGAGGCAGAGTAAAGGTTACTCCTTGAGAAACCAAACTGTATCCATGGGGACTTGGTGGAGGAGACTTAGCATTGCTCTAGCCTGTGAACAAGGCAGGAGCAGCTTCCAATGCTGCCTCAGCCAGTGACCCTGTGAGGGAGGAGGCTCAGGCTCCTCAGAGAGGGAGTGAGAGCACAGTGCTGATAATCCTTATAAGTAGCCTTTCAGCAGAAAGGGAGTGATTTTCTCTGAGACTGTGCTGATGAATATTCTTCAAAGACAGCAGAACCAATAAACCTGCTCTCCTTTCAACAGAGCTTTTCCCACTGAATATTAGAAGAAAGTTTCTCTCTCTCTCTCTCCTCTCCCTCTTTCTGTCTCTCTCCCATCTCTCCTTTCTCTCTTTCTTTCCTTCCAAAGACAGAAGAGGGTGGTGATTGTATGGGAAAAGGCACTGAACAGAATAACAAATGACCAGGTTACAGTCATACTCACTTAACTGTATGCCAGATCTTTTCCCCATGTTTGGGAAATTTTCTGCTACTATTTCTGTAAATAGCCTTTTTATTTCATTTGTGTTGACCCCTGATTCTTTGCTGATATCTATCACTCTTGAATTATTTTTCTTTGCATCATCTTGCAGCTGTTGAATTGTCATTTCCCGGTTCCTTGTTATTTTTAAGAGATTTTTCCTTTCATGATCACTAGCTGCAAACCTGTCTTCAAGGTCTGAAAGTCTATCTTTAGTCTCTTTCAAGGGGTTTTGCCAGCTTTCAATGAAGTTTTTAATTTCCTGGCTATCTCTTTGAATTGCTTCATGCATTGTAATTGCTTCCTATATTGTACATTCAAGGTTTCCATTATTTTTGTGTGCTCCTCTCTTTTATCTCTATCTTCTTTAGATATGCTCAGTAATTCTTTCATTATGTTTGTGATTTCTTCTTTTATCTGAGACATTGTGATCTCGTTACTTTTACAGTCTCATGAAGTTGTTTCTTTACTTCAGTTGCTGGTCTCTCAGAGATTTCAGGTGTGTGGCTTGTATTTTCTTCCATGACAGTATGTCTCAGAATTGTTTTGTGTGGGTTGGAGGTCTGAGATTGCCTTTTGCTCCTTTGTCTTACATTCTCCTGGGTTCCTCCCAATAAGCCAGTTGTGGGTCACAGGAACTTCCCATGTTGGCTCCCCCTCTGCGGTGTAGGGGAATAGAAAAGGTACCTGGGTTTCTCTGACCCCAGGTTCCCATGGGGGCAGTAGTGAATGGGGCAGGCTTCTCTAGACCTGTGGAGCTATACTGAGGCATCCTTGATGGCCAGGAGTGTGTGGTGGGGGCGCTGCTTCTTCTCTCAGCCTGCATGTCTACACTGGGACTCCCCCGAAGGTGACAGGCACAAAGGTGTGTTTGTCTGGTTCTTCTGGTGGGCCCTGGCTGCCTGAAGGAAGCAAGAGCCTCTAATGGTGGCCTGTGGCCCACAGGGGTGTATCTGGCTTTGTCTCTCTGCCTGCACTGTCTGCTGTAGGAAGCAAGTGGGTGTGCAGGGCCTTGTTTGAGAGTTTTAAAATAAAATAGTCCCTGCTTTTTCATGTGTGTGATACTTTGAGTTGAACACAGAGCCTTCATGCTTAGCTCCATTCCCAGTCCTTTTTCATTTTGTGTTTTGAAACAAGTCTTTTTAAGTCACTAAATCACCCAGACTGGGCTTACACTGATGGTACTGTGCCCTCAGCCTCCCAGAGTGCAGGGATTACAGCCATGAAGCACTGTGTCTGGCTAGATTTCTGCTTCTACAACTATGAAAATAAATTCCAGATGCAAAAAATCATAAACTCATGCCTGCCTTTTAAAATAAGTCAGAAGATGATATTTGAAAAAACATTTATGATTTAGACTGGAAAAATTTCCTGACGTTAAGTAATTAAAATGAACCAACAAATGTGGCTATTTAATAACTAGGCTGCTTCTGAATGATCAGAAGGATCAGAAGACACCACAAACAAAGTCCAATGACTGGATGTTATCTTGGAGAGGATATTTGAATCTTCTTTAACCAAAAGGCACAATGCAAAATGCACTTCTACAAATAAAAAAAAGTTATTGACCAAGAGATGAAGAGTTGAATGCACAAACAAGAAATTTTAGAAATTATATGAACATTTAAAAACATGACCAACTTCAGTGGTAAGCAGGAAAATGCCAAATTAGACATACAATGAGATTTTATTTTTACTTAGTAGCTAGGCAGAGCCTAAAACACTTGATGATGTTAATATTGTTGAAAAATGAGCAGCAGCAGGCTGCCCCACCTACTGCTGGTAACTTCATCACTTCAAAAATTTACTTGAGGATAGTTATTAAGAGTAGAATCCCCAGACTCTTGATGTATGAGGTCTTTATTTGAAGAAACTCTGAATGATGTGCACATTTAATCATGCACAACATACTCATCATAAAATTTTTCTTGGTCATAAAATAAGCCAATCAAAGAGAGGAAAGATCCAATAAAACATGACAAATGATGGATTTCATATGTAGTTAAAATAATTTGGATTTTGACATATCAATAAAGAGAAGTCTGGAAAACTTAATGTTAATTGCAAAGGCAAATTTAGAATGACACATCTAGTATGACAATAACAGAAAAGAAATCATTGAAAATCAATATAATTTTATGTTAGGTATGTATGGATGAATCCATGTTTGTATGTGTGAAAGCCATTTTCAGAAGTGATTGAAAGAATACTATGCAATTCATTATAGTGCATTTTTCTTGTCAAGGGGAATAAATAGCAGAGGAATGTTTTGCTTTCAATTTTTATATTCTAATTTTAAAAGAAACATTCATACAATATGGCATAATTAAAATGAAAAATAAACATAAAAATCGTGTCACACTAAGACTAGTCTCTGGTGCCAAGAAAGTGGTATTTTTCTTCTCTGTCTCTTGCAAAACAAGGGAATTCTGATGGTGTTTTTCTTTTCATCCTATGAATTCTCTGTGTCCTTACATACTTATGACAGTGGTGCTTATGATGACTCATCCTTGATTCCAGGCTACTCTTTCTGTGGCTCCCATATTTTGTCCCATCACATCATTCCTGGCTTCTCTTTGCTCCTCAGTTATTCCTTCTTTACTATAACTTCAACTTCTTCTGTAACCTTGGTAAAGCATCTGCTACCCTAAAAGGTAGATACTAAACTCTGAGGAGACCATTTTGCTTTGTTCAGCTTACTTGGCTGTCTAAGCACATGAACCTTTCCAGTCCTTAGTTTCCCTGCCCAACAAGGAGTGTTTTATTCCTTAGTCTGTGCCCCAGTCAAAGGAGAGCAATATATGCAAAGAAAGGTAGGTGACTGTGATTGGAGCCTAATAAATGTTGGTTCCCTTCCCTGCCAGACAGAAAAGAAAGGTAGAATTATAAACACCAGAAATAATGCAAATTTCCAAAAGTTCAGTGTTGTGGACAATATCTATAATTTAGTTGCTTAGAAATAATTTTTCATCTCTTTCATAAAGAGGTTTTTCTTTTTTAAAAAGTGGACATGAGAATGCAGAGATACTTATATCAAGAATATTTGATAATTTTTCTTCTGCTTTTGTTTATTAGAGGAAAATGCTACTCTGTGATCTGCAGGCAGCACTATCACACACACACTGGCACCATCAGGGAAAGAAATACTTAATTTCAATGCGATGTCCTGTTGCCAGAGAATCAAAACCTTCCTGAGGTTATAAATCACTAACAGGTCAACGTAGCTTTTTTGGGACCCAGCATTTTTAGCCTTTCTCCTCTGTGAATGGAAGACTACCTGCTAATGTGCTAAAAAGACAAAGCCAAGTAACTTCTAAGAGAGAATTCTTTAGAAAATGTGAGAAACTGAACACAAGTGTAAGAAAGTAGCTTTTTCTGTTCATATTCAGAGCAGGTGCTATGGGATTTTGTATAATGCAAAGGTTTTGAGTTAGGGCAATTTAGACTTGAATTCTCTGTAGGCCTAATGTTAGTTGAGTACACATCTTGGTTACTTTTCTCTCACTGCTAGAAAGATTTATTTAGCTCATTGTTTGTGGAAGTTGCAGTCCATAGTCAGCTGGCCCCAAGGCTGGGTGTCATGGCCCTGAGGCAACACTACAAGGCAGCAACCAGAGCAAAAGGAGAGCAGAGCACATTTCTTTTCCTCCTGTACAGTGTACACAAGCTGGACTCCTCCCCCAGAGTGGGTGTAGTACTCACATAATCTCTGTGTTCTCCTCTTGCACAGGATGAGGATATTTACAAAGGATCCTGGCTCTCTGATGAGTCTCTTAGTTAAACTTCTAGACTTCTCAAATTGACACAATGTATCAACCATAACAGTACATTTTAAGCTAATTTCAGCTAATTAGATTTTAAGAGTTTTAACCCCAAAAGGAGGACTGTATGAGAAAATTCATGTTTATTAGCTCATTTTTGCCATTTTACAATGTGTACATACATATATTTCAAAAGGCCATGTTGTACAGAAACAGATACAATCCCGTCAATTTAAATAAAATGCAATAGAGAATGATAAGAAATGAACTGCCTCCAAAACAAAAATGAGTGCTTAGGGCAGGGTTTCTTCACAGAAAATTCTCCAGGAGCATTAGCTGTTTTCATCATCATTACCATGACCACCATCACAATCTTTTTATTGTTAGTATCTTCAATATCATCATGTTCATTCATTCATTCATTTAGATTTATCTATTTATTTTTTGAGACAGTTTTGCTTTGAACCCATTATGTAGCTCCTGCTGGCCTTGAACTCCTAACAAACATCCTGCCTCAGCCTCCTGAGTGCTGGGATTGCAAGCATGAACCACTATACAAGGCTCATCATTATTTTACATGATCTTATGTCCACTGAACTCATCAGTGGACAAGACCTCTGCAGAGTGTGCTGCCCTTCCCATCCAACCAACTTCCAAACACAGGAGACTTTTGAGGGGCATTCCAGGTGAAAGTGAACCACGTCCCATCTTGTTCCCCAAAAGGCTCTCAGATCTACCTCATGGAAATGAATTGAGTTCCTCACTTAAGAGTCAAGTTGACATGTCATAGGAGATCCAGGGTTATTGAAGTCCTGCAGAGTATTCTTATCAAAAAACAAAAACAAAACCATCCATTCTTACTACTAAGGGGCAGGGCCACAAATTGAACCCAAGGAAGAGGGGCAGCAGCCAGCAATAGGTTGAGCTAAATAGAAGGAACAGGCCCCCATGCGCAGACAGAACCAGAACCAGGGCGTGAGTTGGAAATCCTGCACTGCAGGGCAGGGCAGCCCCCTGCAACTGTCCCTCCCCACTGTCAGATCAGGCTCGAGTCCATGGCCCATTAGAACAGGATGCCCGGGGCGCCTCCAAGGGAGTCCACTCACCACACCCTAGCAGCATCTAAGTGACAGAGCAGGAGGATGCCATCCAGTCCTGCCAGACCAGCTCAGACATGGGACTCTGCGCAGCCTGACGCGCGCCCTCTGCTCGCAGCATCTTCTCCCTGCTCTTCATCTGATCCTTGCCCTTGTATCCCAGGAACCTGCTGGGCCAGGAAGCTGATGGAATCCATTTATTCTCAACCAGATGAAAATCAGCATAAAGGGGACCATCAGGACCAGATCACCATGACCCCATCTCGTCTCTTCCCTCTGTCCTTCAAAACCATAAATAAGGTTTTAAAATTGAAACTGTGATAGGGGAAAGTAGAAAGGGAAAAAGAAAAAAATATATACTGAAGATAATTTCACTGCTAGCTGTCACTGGTTCCTTGAAAACAATGTGCTAATATTGATTAGACACCTTAGCACGCCCACCTCCCGTACTCCGAATAACTACTACGAAGACAACAGCACGCAATATATCAAGTATTGTCACTGTCCTACTAACCTGTTTTGAAACTCAATTTTATTATTTGTCTTATTTTACTCTTTAAAATAAAAAAGATTTAAAAATTTAAAACATTTAAAATTTTTATTTAAGTATTTTCTGGTTTTTTTCATTTTTATGCCAATAAATTTACATTTTTGATATTTTAAACAATACTTGGAATTAAACTATTTTAGGAAAAAATAAATTTGTGGGGTTTTTCTTGCTCCTCTAGACATGTCAGGAAAACAGTCAGGAGAGAAGGGATAGGGACTCAGGGGCTGAATGGGGAAGAGGAAGGCACAGAGCTCTGGCCCCACAGCTCCAGGACATGCTGGTGACATTCTTTAGATCAGATTGGGTTCTATGGTTTCCTCCTCCTCAGTGCTGTTCCAAAACAGAAACCACTGTAGTTGGCTGATGGCCCAAGCCAGGGCCCTGTGCAGAATCTCAGGCAATTGGGGTTCTGGGGGTGACTTCGCCACAGCTTCTTCAGCTGGAGGCTGCTCAGTGTACACAGGGCTCCTTTCTTCAGGATCTTGGGGGAGAGAGCAGCAGGCACTGAGTGTGCGCCCCTTGCCAGGCCTGGCCCTGCCCGCCCCTCCCAGGCTGCATTCACCACACTGCTCACGGGAGGCTCCAGCATGGTTGGTGGGCGGGGATCCCACCTTGGGCTCCTCACCAGCGCCCCAACAGGACCTGACATGTTCCTCCAGGCAGAGAACCTCCTCCTGCAGCACAAGCAGCTTTACCCACAGGGAGAGGGGCTCAGTGTCCACCCTGACCCAGCCTAAGGACACATCCAGACCCACCT
>PVLA01016052.1:0-22346 GCA_004027455.1 Hydrochoerus hydrochaeris
TGATTTAACTTTTTCCTACCCTGTTCCTATTCCTTTTATTTCTTGCCCTTGCCTTAGCTGTTTCCAGAACTATATTAAACAGAAGTGGTGATGCAGACATCCTTATTCAGTTTTGATTTTAAAGGGAAAGCTTTCAACTTTTCTCTATTTAATGTTGTTACCTGTTGGTTTGTCATAGATGGCTTTTATCAGGTTGAGATACCATTTCATCATGAGCAGATGTTGGATTTTATCAAATGTTTTTTTCTGTGTCTATTGAAATGATGGTGTGATTTTAGTCCTTTTTTTTTCTTAATGTGATGTGTTAAGTTTACTGATTTGCATATGTTGACCCATTCTTGCATTCCTGGAATGAATCCTACTTGGTCGTGATGCATCATCTTTTTGATGTTTTGCTTCATTGTGTTTGCCAGTAATTTTATTTAGAATATTTGCATTTGTGTTCATTAAAGAGATTGGACAGTAATTCTCTTTTTTTGGTTGAGTATGGTTTTGGAGTCATGGAAATGCTTGATTCTAGGAATGACTTTGGGAATACTGCTTCCTTTTCAATTTCATTAATACCCAAATTCAGCAGTGTAATAGCATACAAAGTCAACACTCATAAATCAATAGCATTCCTGTACACCAACGAGAAACTCATTGAGAGGGAAATTAGGGAAATGATATGCTTCACAGTAGCATCAATTAAAAAAATGAAATATTTGGGAATTATCCTAAGGAAGTGAAATACCTCTTCAGTGGAAATAGTAGCACTCTGAAAAAGGAGATTGAAGAGGATGTCAGAATGGCAAGATATACCCTGTTCCTGGACCACAGAACCAACGTGGTCAAAATGGCCAAACTTCCAAAACCATTAGATAGATTTAACGCAATCCCATTCAAAATAACAATAAAATTCCTTATGGCACTGAAGAAAGCAATCCTAAAATTCACATGGAACCAGATGAGACTTAAAATCATAAAAGTAATTTTGGATGACAAAGGCAAGGCAGGGGCATCACAATCCCAGACTTCATCACAATCCAGACTTTGTATACTACAAAGTTGATAAATACAGCATGATACTGGAAAAAATGAAAACAGACTCATGAATCAGTCAAATAGAATAGAAAATACAGAAAGAACTCCAGGCACACTCAGCTATGCTGCTTTTGACAAAAAAGTCAAATCCCTTGCTAGAGGAAAGATAGCCTTTTCAACGAATGGTGCTGGGAAAACTTACTATCGCATGCTGAACGTTGAAGCTTGTAGACCCATAACTCTCACCATGCACTAAACTAAAATCAAATGGATCAAAGATCTAAATAGTCAAATAGAAACAGTTAATCTTCTGGGAGATAAAATGGGTAAAACTCTTAAAACCATCAGCATAAAGTCTTTTTTGAGGAAAAAAACCCAATTGCACAAGGAACAACAAAAGGAATCATTAAATTAAAAAGCTTCTGCACCCTAACAGAGTGAAGAGGCAACATAGAGAATGGGGGGAAAATTGTCTCCTCTGATAAAGGACTAGTATCTAAAATACATAAAAAACTAATACAGAATACAAAAAATACATAAAAGTATCTAAATACATAAAAAATTGAAAACATCAGACCCACACAAATATAAAGACCTAATTAAAAGTGGGCATTTTAAATGAATAAACGCTTCTCAGATGAAGAAATGCAAACTACCAGTAAATACATAAAAAATGTTCAGTATTGCTGTCCATTTGAGAAATGAGAACTAAAATAACAGATTCCATGTCACCAGAAACAATGACTACCATCAAGAAATCAACTAATGAAACGCTTGCAAGGCAGTGGGGAGAAGGGAAACTTTCTCCATTGTTGTTGTGTCTATAAACTGATCAACCACTATGGAAATCAGTGTAGAGATTCTTAAAAGAAATTCCATTTTACCCAGCTATTCCTCTTCTAGACATCTTCCTAAATGAGTTAAAAACATCATTCCTAGTGATGTATATCTATCCATGTTTTCAGCAGCACAGTTCATAATAGCTAAATTGTAAACAGCTTATATGTGCATGAACAAGTGAATGGATTTTTAAAATATGGTTTTTATACACAAAGGGATACCACTCTACCATAAAAAGGATAAACTTCAGTCATTTATAGGAAAATGGGTGCACATTGAGGCCATAAAGTAAGTGAAGTAAAACAGACACATGAGCTTAAATATCACATGGTTTCTCTTACATGAAAAATTTAAAAAAACATATAGATATGTATATAGTAAAATAAAAGATAATAGGGAAAAGGAGAAAAAACAAAATATTTCAATCCAATGCACAAATAAAGAAAAATCAATCAATATGGATAATGCATTTGTATAATTGTCTTAAATATTTTCTATGTTTTGGCCTACTGTGATTTTCAGTATTTTATATAATAATTAACTTTATAGGGTATTATAAGATAAATTAATGAATGTGAGAAAAATAAAAGGTATAGAGAGAGGGGGTAAAAAAGAAGACAATTGAGGTGTGTTATGTACATTGACCAATTCCTTTCATATGTACTGCAAACAAGTACTAATAAAAATAAAAAAGATCTATGTCAATGGAATTAGAAATGAAAAAGGTAAAGTCACAATGAACACCAGAAAATTTCAGATCATTAGTAGTAAAAATTGTAGTCCAAAATATTTAAGAATGTTGAAGAACTAGATTTCTAGACATGGGTGAATTACTAAAACTGAACTAGTAAAACATAAAAATCTTGAAAAATTCAAAATCAGGCATGATACTGAAGCAGTGATAAAAAAGTAAATACCAATTAAGAAAAGGCCAGACCTGAGGGATTGACTGATGAATTCTGTAAGAACTTCAAGGAGGGTACAATGCCAGGGAACTTTAAACTATTTAATAAAACTGACAGGGAAATTGTACTTCCAAAATCATTCCTGGAAGCTATCATTAATCTGATTCCAAAACCAGATAAGATCCTCCATATAAACAAAACAAAAACTACAGGCCAATTTTTAAATAAACATAGACACAAATTCTTCAAGATAATGGCAAATAAATATAATGAAACAAATCATCAATTTTTATTGGTCTTTCCCTTTAAAATAAAAAAAAAAACAGTAGGTGAAAAACACATGGCAATTTCTCAAGTCCATTATTATCAGGGATACTGTTCCAAGACCTAGGTAATGCCAAATGTTATAACAAACTTTATGATGCTATGACATTCACTCTGGTAGCAAAGATGGCTACTAAGTGACTAACAGGTGGGTAGTACTTATGTTGTGTATGTGCTAGAAAAAAGGGTGATTCATATTTGGACAGGATCTAGTGAAGGTTAGCAGGACAGCAGGGCAGTGCAAGAGTTCATTATGCTATGCAGCAATTAAAAACTTATGCAATTTTTATTTCTATAATTTTTTAAACCACCAATTCTTGGATCAAAGTTGACTGCAGGTTAACTAAAACCACAGAAAACAAAAGCTTGAATAACAGGAAACTGTTGTGTTTGTGTTTTTATGTTTTTAAAGAGAGTAAAACCAAACAAAACAATAAAGTCAATCAAAACAGAACAATGAAAATAATACAGGACTTCAAAAAAACAAGATAATAGGAAATAACAATTGCTATTATAACACTTTTTGTTGTCTTCAAAATAGCTACTCATACCATCAGACATAATAAAATCAAACAAAACAAAACAGAATAAAACCAACCAAAATAATGAAAGCACTGCAGGACTTCAGAACAAGATAATCAGAAATCAACAATAGCTACCAGAATATATCTTATCTTCAAATAGCTGCCCATACTCTCAGGTATAATAAAATCAAAAGGAATAAAACCAAACAAAACAATGAAAATGATACAGGCATTTAAAAATAATATAGTAGGAAAGTAACAATAGCTACCACCTTCCCTTTTTAGTTGTTTCTTCTCCTTTCACTCTCACAGTATCTGTTGTACATTTTGGATCCCACTAACTCCATCAGTTTTTTTTTTTTTTATACCAGGGAGAAAACACTATGTTCACCCATATGAGTCCGAATCTGCTTTACCCATGAACATGATCTCAGTTACATCCATTTACTTACAGCAGCCTTGAGATTACCTTTCTTTATAGCTCGGTAGCTTTCCATTGTATGAAAATACTGTATCTTTCTTATCCATTCTGTGGTTGATGGGCAAGCTACCCTTGCTTTTTTTCTGGTTTCCTGTCACATGCAACAATTGCTCTCTCTCTCCTTTGACATTCAGTCTATAAATTTCCTTTTGAGTTAAATGTGTTTTTTGCATACAGCATATTGATGGATCTTGTTTCTTGATTCATTCTTCCTATGTTTCTTTTGATTGGTGAATCGAGGGCATCTATGTTAACGGTTACAACCAGCACACATTTGTTCATCTCTATTATGTTATCCTCCTGCTGTTGATCCCCTACTTTTTCCCTCTATTCAGTTGTCTGCCACACTCAACAGTTCTACCCTGCTGCTGTTCCTAGAACCATGGTCATCTTTCTCTCTCTCTAGAATGTCCTTCAGTACTTTTTGTAGGGTTGGTTTGGTGATCATGAATTCATTCAGCTGTTTTTATCATGGAAGTATCTTATTTCTCCATTAATTGTGAAAGACAATTTTGCAGGGTACACCAACCTAGATTGGAAGTTGTTTTCTTTAAGACTTGAAACACTTTAAGCTCTTCTTGACATGATGGTTTTTGTTGAGAAATCTGCTGTGATTCTGATGGGTTTTCCTTTTCTTTTCTCTAACAGTCTTTAGTATTATTTCCTGTGCTGAATTTCTGGGATCTTAATTATTATATGTCTAGGTATAGATTTATTTTGGTTGTGGCTAACTGAAGTTGTGTATGCCTCACTTATCTTTTATCAAGTCCTTTTCTCATGCTTGGCATGTTTTGTGCTATTCTTTTGCAAATAGTCATTTTATTTTGTGTTGACCTTTGGTTTTTTACAGACACCTGTCACTCTTAAATTATCTTTCTTTGTGTTATATTGCAGCTGTTCAATTGTTATTTCCTAGTTCCTTGTGTTTTTTTTAAAAGAGATTTTTCCCTTTATGGTTGCTAGCTATAATCCTCTCTTCAGGGCCTGAAAAATCTGTCTCGTTTCTTTCATGTGGTTTTACCAGCTTTCAATAGAGGTTTTAATTTCCTGATTATCTCTTTGAATCTGTTTCATAGATTGTAATTGTTTCCTATATTGTTTATTCAAGGTTTTCATCATTTTCCTGTGCTCCTTTTTTAAAATCTATCTTCTTTAGATACGATCAGCAATTTTTTCATTGTTTGTGATTTCTTCTTTTACTTCAGATATTATTTGTGGTCTGATTACTTTTACAGCTTCATGAATTTGTTTCTTTACTTTAGTTGCCATCTTCTCCAAAATTCCAGGTGTGAGACTTCCAATTTGTTCTGTGTCTGTGTCTCCTAGACTTGTTCTGTATAGGCTGGAGGTCTGAGATTGTCTTTTGCTCCTTCCTCTTGACATTTTTATGGGTTGCTTCAGATGAGTTGATTTTAGGGTCCCAGGTACTTTCATGTTTTTTATTTTTCTACACAGAAAAGTATACATGTGCCCAAATCTAAAATATATATATAGTAAACTACAGATATTACCATTAACCTCTTATTCCTGGATAGACTTTGAAGATTTACCAACCCTTTTTTCTAGTAGGCCCTTCCCTGTCCTGACCTTTCTGAAGGTAGTACTTACTTAGTTAATATTGGTCTCGTCAAACATCTAGTTACTTATATGTATACAGAAAAATTTATTCAAGGTAACCATCAAAATATAAATGAGCAAAATTACACTGATCATAGTTATTTTAAAAGAATTATAAAGATATGTAATATAATCCACAAATTTTATTAGTTTATGTTGTAGTACATAATTACATTTATCTTGGAGAATTGATATATATATCGCATATTGATTACTTTTACTTTGCTGCTGCCTTGTAGCCCTCCCCTCACTGTTTACCAGATCTCCTTCCCAAATATCAGAATCAAATTGCTGTGTTTGAAAAGTGGTTAATGGAGCTATGTACAGAGTAGCATAGAAGGCTGAATCAGATCACTATTGACAATAATTAATAGTCATGATATAGAAATGTTCTTTTTTTCTGTGTGTTCTCATTTGTAAAACAGGAATAATGATGTCTGGAACTCATCATTCTTTTTAAAATTAAGTGAGTAATACATTAAAAATTGAAATCAATGAATAATTTCATAATAATTAGTTATTCTTACGGCTTAATAGTCATTGGATCATAGTATTCTGTAAGTGAAAAAAATTGTATGCCATTGATATTTTGCTACTTTAAATTGGAAAACTCTCAAGATAAAGAAATATATTGGCAGCAAAATTTTAAGAAATGCTTTTCTTAGACTTTTAGTAACCTTGTTGCAGTGTTCTTATATATCACATTTATTTTGGTAAGGTAAAACCTTTTATAAAATTGACTTTTATATATACTTCTGTGAAAAATCAGTTATTCTATTTCCTTATTTATTTTCCAGCAATTTAGTAGCTTTTAAAACCCCCACAACAAATTTTATTACTGCAGATTGCTGCATTTAACTCTCTTTGTCCTTTTGAGCTCCATTTTTCATATACACATATGAAAAAGCAAAAAGCAATAAATTATATGGTAATACCATATATTAAAGCACATGTAAAGATATAGAATGGAAATTTTAAAAATATGCTATTTTGGTAAAAATATTTCTGACACGGAAAGTAGGATTCTAGAAATCCTAGAAAATGAAACTTTAATGTTTTAATACATCTTAAATTACCATGAGGTTTCCTCTATCTTGTCTAGTATGCACCTTGACATAACTTTCTGGCTGACTCTATTATTTATAATTTTTTTTCAGAAACATTTCATCAGAACTTTGGAAGGGTGAAGTAATTCTTATTATTTTAGATTATAAAACATATCAGATATTAACTCCTTAGGTATAGTAAAGGATCAACCAACTAAATCTGAAAAATTGGTTTTACATGTTTGAAACATGTATGTTTATAAAAAATGTTGACATCCATAAATTAGTAAAAAAAACCAATGTCTATTCTTTTGTATTATTTCACCTTGTATATCTTTGACTACACTGATGTGATTGACTTACAGAATATACCAGTTCTCTAAAACTGTCCCTTACTACCTGCTACATTCTAAACATAGAAGATATCAAAGAAAACACAAACAGAAATTCCTAGCTTCACAACACCACAGCTAAGCAGACATTGATATACATAATTATGAAATTCAGTAATGTTAGTTAAAACAGATGTCTCTATAGTAAATAACAGGAGCAAAAAGCAGTGGAAATCTGCAATAGATTGAGATACTAGGGAAAGCTTTCAATATATTTCATCAACCATTTGTCTATTATCCTTATTAATGATCTTACTGTCCTTGATCAAAGTCAGATAAGTATAATATATGTAGACAATGCATATGAAAGAAATTGACCCAACATTAAAGAAAAAAATTTGGGGCATTAATGTCAGAATTATGTACAAACTTTGCTCTCCACTTTGATATCTTGTTTCTTGATAACAGTTAATATGCTCAAAACTGTGTGGTTAATATTCCTGAACCTCCACTTCTTCATTTCTTTCTTAGTAGATATCCTCCTGTAGGAAGAGTCAGAACCTCAGGTTTTTTGCAAACAATTTCCTGAAGTGTTCTTGCCTTGTATATCTACAGCTTTCTAGCTCTAGAGTTCTTCAGCCCACCCTTCCATTTCCCCACCCAGGTTTTCAACTTCCTTACTTTTCTGTCATATCCTTGTTTGTATTAGTGTATCTGTATTTCCTGTGGTTGTTATTGTTGATATTTCTAAAATGTCTATGTCCTTACTTGTCATTGATTTTTATCTCCTTAAATTAAATTTTTGACTGACTTGACTTCATGTATGTCAGAGGACACCACAGCATGTAAAACATTTTTACAATTTGAAAATAAAGTCAACTTTAGGTACCTTAGAAAATCTTGCTCTATAGTTATGAACATTTTATTGAGGAGTAGGACAACATATCTAGCCTTATCTTTAAGATAACATCATTTTCTAAAGATGTAACTGGTAAAAAATACCTAAATATAAAGCTGTGGAAATAAGAAAATGGTCCTCTGTAGAAATCTTTGAAACATTGTCTTGTATATCTGAAAAATTATAGTCAATACTGTTTCACATAAAAATTATGTAAAAGAACAATGGCAGAAGTTAGACTCTCAATGAATTGTAAATATACTGGGTATTAAAACTATAAAAACTGAATATTACTTTGTGGAATTTTTTTTTCCTTGCTCCACTTTCACTTCAGGTATGATACCTGGATCATTATTGGAACTTACAAAATTGATCCCCATCCATTTATTGAAAATAAAATTTAAGTGATTTAGATATTACTTTTCTTGTTATAACATGGAAATAATATTAACAATTTTTTAGCATTATGTTGGATAATACTTATGAACTCTTTTTTTATGTAGTGCTACATTTAGTGAATTTTAACACATGCATATCTTCTAAACAGCTTAGGTTTAAACTGGATACAGTTCATAATATAAGTATTTATGAATATATAAGAAGTACCTATGTATTTATGAATATATAAGAAGTACCTTTTGATTGAGTACCACTATCATTTCCTAACCTTCTACTAGTCGATCTGAAAAGGAATACATTTAATACAATCAAGCATATGTAACATAAAATAATTTCTGGAAACTGTAACTGAAAGCCCACTTTTAAACTGAAAATTTCATTACTTTTTCCATATTTTATAGAAAACACAATAATAAATTCAACTTAACTAATGAATGTTATATTAATGTATTGAGGAAAACTTGACTACATTGTCTATTTTACCACAATACATTTTTGTTTCCAGTTATTTAAAGTTCTTTAATAGTTAAGGTGGTCTGTTCTATAAAGTAATAAGACTAAAAAAGAAAATACATTAATTTTTTCAAAAATTTTTGCATTTTAAAATTATTTGAAATTCAATAATACTTATTAATCTTTCACTGTACACCAGCTTATGTCTTGGACCCACAGAGCACAGAAGAACAAAACAAAAATAGCTCCATTTTGATGAGACAAAATTTATGAAGAGCATTTACACCATTAAATATGACATCAAAACTATGATATAGGAAACACTCCTTATTTTTATGATGTCGAGATGAACATAGTCCTTGCCAGTGTTTCAACATGCTGGTACCGGTGTCCAGATTTAACTCTGAACTTGTCTTAAACGCTTCACTGGGTGTTTCTAGTTCGACATGTATTACACTTTTCCTGTTCTGAACTCCTAATCATCGTTTATCACTGCTAATTCCTCAGACCCAAGGGAAGGTCAATGTAATTCGCCTCACACTCCAACCTCAAAGACTTGCCATCTAGTGATGACAGAAGGTAACTACAGATTTCAAGAACACATGTTCATGGACCATTTACTCTGAAGCACCTGCAAAGGTACAAAGATGGATAGGATATATAATGTTACCTCAGGAGTTCAGAACACAGTGAGGGACATGACATAAACAACCTATTTTAAGGCAAAATAATTTTTAAAGAGACCAAAAGTTATATACTAACATGTCAAGTTAGCACATAAGGATGAAAGATGATCTCTGACTGATAAATATGAGTTTAACTCTCCGAGATGGAATGTGAACTAGTTCCTTAAGATAAATAATATTTTAATGGGAAGAATTCCTGGGAACAAGATTTCCAGTTAACCACATCTGTGTATCAGAGTGAAAAAGCTGTGAACCTGGGGACATATCTGCAACCGACACTGGACACGGAAAAGAAAGAGTAAGAGGCAAGCACCACTATGGACAAAGCCCCATCCTTTTCATCCTACTTCACTGGTGTCTGGAATAATCCCTGAGTGACCTCTGCCATAAATTCATTACTAAAAAAGAAGAGTATGTGGTTCAGAAGTTATACATAGAAGTTATACAGAGCTTGGAAGCTACACATAGAAATGTGGAAAAGCTGTTTCATTACAAATGTTTGAATAAATCAATGTATATTTTGGATGTTTTGTGGCATACACTGTTAAGAGAGTACTCAAGACTTAGTTACTGTTTCTTTCTTTCTTTCATTTTTTTGTTTTCCAGTTTTTGGTACTGAGAATTGAACTCAGGACCTTGCGCTTGCCAGGCAGGCACAGTGCTGCTGAACTCTATCCCCAGTCCCTTACTGCTCCTTTCTCACCAACAGAACCTCAGTTTTGTTTTGTTTTTTTCAGAGAAGCTTGTTTAATGAAAGACATTGCTCTGCTTTTTTTTATACTCAAGGATAGTAAAATGGCAAAGTGCTGTATACAGACAGAGATAAAGGTAGAAGTCACTAGTGAGTGATTACAGGAGGCCTAGTAGAGGAAACAGACATACATTAACATGCTCTTGTCCTTTTATCGTGGCTGAGATCACAAAGCCCAGTTACAAAAGTGGAGAACCGCACTCCTCTTTAAATACAGGAAAGCGGGAAATTAAAATGAGAATGCCTCCTGATGACGTAACAGCAGACGTGGACTGCTTGCACTTTCCAAAACTTCCTACATGTGTAAGAAAAATTAAACACCATTGTGCTTAAGCCATTTACTTTGCCAGTTTCTCTAATTTGTAGCCAAACAGTTCTGGAATCATACAGACACTGAGCGAGAGGAATGCTACTGTGTGACGGAATGGATTGAACCCTGCAGGATGTGCAGAGCACGGTCGTTTTTCCACCAAGTTTTAGTAACACGCTGGCACTGTTGCAGCTGCTAAGTTCTCCATTATTCAGGATTTGCTACTTAAAATCCATGCTAAGTGTCACTGTCCCCGTGACGCTTGTGCCCAGCCTCCAACTGGAATAAGCCCTTTCTTATGCCTCCTTTTCCAATTACTATTATTTCAAAGCGTGTAGCACAAGCTGTGTGAGGCCTCTCCAGATCAAATTCTCTGATTCTTTGGTTCATACAACATAATTTAATTTTTTTAAATTTTTTTATTTAAAGAGAAACAAAAGCATGCAAAGGTTAGACATAATACAGAATTCCAAAAAAAGATAAACAATAAAAAAATCACTAGTTAATAAATTACATATTGTTCTCTTAGAAATAGTTGTTCAAGTTACAAAATTAAAGCATACAAAGTAGATAGTCAGACAGTGAGAGTGTAAACAGCTACACATGCATGAATCTCTACATGTATTTCTATCCTTTCTGTATTAGAGGGAAAAACAAAACTTAGCAAGACAAAAAAGAAATTCCTATAAAAACACGAAACCAAAAAGTCGTATAAAACCACAGTACAAGGTGATCTACAATGACTACTGTGTTGTTTCTTATTATCTTCAATAGAATGTCTATATCATCAGGCATAATTGAATATAGCAGTATAATTGAGTATAGCAGTAAATAACAATATTAGTAAAAATAAAACATTGTAGACAGTATAAAACTTCAAAGGCAGGTAATAATCAAACCAGAGTGGATATTTTAGTGGATCTTGTCATTTTCAGTGCAGTTGCCTATACTCTCAGAATTGATACTATCAATCATAACAGTTTTGAATAATCATTTAATTTTTAGACAGCAGTATGTCTTTTCTTTGGGGGTGTGCCAGTATCACCAAGGTTTTAAGTAAACAAGAGCTGCTCTGTTCTGTTTGGAATGATATTTGTTTTCCCTGGATTCCACACAAATAAGGCATGTCTGTATCTGCTAATAAAACATGAGACATACAGTCTGCCCAAAGCTTCCTAGAAATGTTTCCTTCTATTGATAATATAGCTTCATAGAAAAGGAACCTTGTTCTTTCACCCTCTTGCTTCTACTTTTAAGTGAACTCTGGGTGCTTTAAGCTACAAGTAATTCAGTGACCATGAAGCAATGAATCTAAGCAAAACATGTCAGCACGTCACTGAAGGAAAAATTCTGGGCCATTCCTGGTAAAGCAAAGTCAAAAACTATCTAACTTTGGGTTTTAAGCCTTGTGTTAAAATACACTCCTTATTTGTGAAAATTATTGACCTAATACAGAAACCAATTATTTATTAAGTTTTCACTAAGCATTCTTTGTTTTCTATAATTATTTAATTTTCACAGATCTATTTTAGCTACAAGAAAGAGCTAAAAATATCAAAGTAGCTTGCCTGAAGCTGAAGTTCAGAGGTGACTTACGTGGAACTTTCTTTTATTCAGTTGAAGATTACTATGAATAACTTCTGACTGCACTCATAAATGATTTAAATTATTCTTTTACCTTAAAATTTATAAACAATCAATTTTATCAGCAAAGACAGATAATTCATTTAATTATAATTGTTTGCAAAAGGTCCAAGGTAGTTATTTGCCAATTTAACTAGCTATGTTTGAAGGATAAAAAACTATTTTTGGAAATGGTGGAGCTGGTTTGGTGGTAGACTTCTTAAAGTGTCCTTAACTTGATATGTGTCACTTTGCTTTTAGTTTCTGTCTTCACACATAACTTGTTTTCTCTGAAAAAATCACATAAATAAGAGTGAAAATAGGTTTTGGTGCTTTTGACACATTATCTTATTAATCTCAATGATTATTCAGCTGTCCTATCACTGTAGCTCTTAGGTAATTGTACAGTTATCACTAACTAAATCAAAAACACATGTAAAAATGTTCTTAGCTATTGTTTTCATTTAAAAAATTTTACTGGAATATAACTTTGCAGACAGAAAATAAACTTAGAATGTTTGTAGAAGTCACTTCATTTGCTTTAAGTAGGAACAAAAATGGTTTTGAGATCTTACACCTACTTCTTTGCATAGAACTGACTTAATAAATAGGATTAGTTGTTAAACAGAATTATGTTTCTTGAGTATATATGGTGGTCATATCATTATCTCAATAATTAATAATTTTATAAATTTGTCAATTAAAATTCAAATGAATTACCAATATATTGCAATACATACTTTACCAGGGTTTTGAATGTTAGTTTATTTTTATATTCTTCAATATATTCTTTTTCTCCATGTTTATTTGATTAATAAACTCAAGATATTTTTTCAGTAATGTTACAAAGATTGCTATAACATCTAGCAAATAATGTAAGTTTCTAGTTTTAATAATCTTCACTGACACTACTACACATTATATGCCTTATAGAAATTTATTTTATAAACTGACTTAACACTTAACTTTAGCTTACCTTAGTTCCCCCCCAGAGATTTTTCCTGAGTACACTGCTTCTATTGGAAATAGTTATACATTGGGCCTTAGGTCATTGCAAGTTTCTTACATTCAAACTGAATAATTAATTAGAATTTTAAAAATTCAAGATATTTTTCACATGAAACACATTGATTTGACTTTTAAAAATTTAAATTTCTTCTCAAATTATTATGAATGACATCAAATTATATTGAAAAAGTTGCAACTGAGATACAATAAATTTAAAAAAATAATTAACTATACTTTATGTAAAACATAAAATTTTATAATAGCTGAGTGAATTTTATAGAAACCAAAATTTATAAGTTAATAAAAAATTAACTATTTCTAATATTGGCAAACACACTGTTAATTGGTGCTTAATTTTTAGAACTCTGCCATTTAGTGTGTGGTTATATAATGCAATCCTGATCAACAGAGTGACATTTACTATTAATGATTTTAAATTTACGGCAAAATTATATTGAGAAGCAAAATATTTTGTGTAATTGTTAATTTGAAAATTAGTTATCCCAGCATTCAGGAGGCTGAGGCAGGAGGATCATTGCAAGTTTAAGATTAGACTGGGCTACAAAGTGAGCTCAAGGCCAGCCTGAACTGCATAGGGAGACCCTGCCTCAAAAAGACCAAAAAATAAATAAATAAAATAAGTTATCTGTAAACTTTAAATAAATGTATTTCCCTGATAATCTCAAGAATTAAAGTGTAAAATAATAAATGCAATATAATCATCATTTATTTCAAACAGTGATTCTTTTATTATGTAAGCCAAGTTTGATGACCTTGTGTTATGCATTAAAAATATATATATATTAACTATCTAGTGCATATGGACATATATATATATATAAATTAAGAAGAGAAAGAACTCTACCCACACAAAGGAGCTGAGAATATGGATGCATGTGTAAGTTCCTAAGTTTGTTTTTGAATCTATCTAGAGAGAGCATGACACTTCAAATTCTCATGTAAAAAGCATAGTTTTGTATAGTTATTACTACTTTGAGTCAGTAACACATTAACAAAAATTTCTCATTTCTATAGGTTTAATGAATGTGTTTTTGGTAGTAGAATACAATCTACTGCAGCATGCAAATTAGCATTTATGTAACAATCAGTAATTAAAAGGGTTGTAAATCTAATTGTGCTTCATATCTTGTTAAACCATTAATAAGGATACATAAAAGAGTTAAAAATTAAACTTTTTGCTTATAGAGTCTATTCTGATAACAGGAGAACATTCATTAAGGTTATAAAACAAAGCAATATTTCATAAACAATTAGTAAATATTAGTTATTAGGCACCAGCAAGTAACATTACTATTTAGGAAGATCAACTGAATATTAATGTTGACTTTTTAACCTCTGTCCTGCCTCACAGGACGAGTCTAAGGTAATGGTGGAAATCCCATATTCTTTGCCAATAATATCTTTAGGGAGGCCCAGACACCCCAATCTGATCAGTGTGATGTGAGGTTTGGTATACTAGGAAGCTCCTAAGAAAACTTGCCTCACTATTCTTATATCAGTGACAAATGATGATTGCTTAATCTATAGATTGCCAGTCCATTCATCTTGGTATTTAAATTTTATTCCTAAGTCACTCTGAAAAATAAATAATGACTTTTGAACACAGGACAAAATACAAACAGTATAAACTATATTGTAAAACAATATAAAATGTGTTGACTATAACACAGCTTAAAATGGAAATTTTATCTTAAGACTGTTAACCTAGGAAAGAGCTTCAGTACTGAGCCAAAACAATCAGCAATTTAAGGAGAGAAAGGTTTTATCATTTCAGTGTTTTAATTGGGAGCTGCCAAAAAATCATGGAACTCTAGTCTGGGATTAGCTGAATCAATACACTGTATAGTTACCTCTATGATTTGATAACCTTGTTAGCTTGTTAAATGTGAATGCTCTGCTCGTTTTCCCAATTCAGTTAATCAAAAATTGAGTTTTCACTTTATCTAAAATTTTTATTCTAGCATGTGGGAATATAGAGAATAAATGGAAAAAACTGAGACAATCTAACTTTTTAATAGTAGGAAGAACTTCCTGGGCTTTATAGGAGCACAAAGAAGGATATTCTGTCCAATGAGAAAGGAAGCAGTGAGAAAAGGGTCAAAGAAGATGTTCAGGTAACTTTGTCTCCTAAACTAAGTATTCAAGACTTCTACTCTTCATTTCCTTGTATACTGACTACTCTTAATTTTAGATGGCACAAAAAGAAGTGTTTAAAATTTTTTCACTAATGAATCAAGTCTTGTCCTATGTAAGGCTTCTCAAATACAAGTAAAGAAAAAATTATTTGATGTTTTTTTCTTAAATTGTTTTTGTTCTGAAATTCCCTACATTCTTATTTGAAATGAGATAATTATACACAGAACACATGAAGTCATTCCAAAGGCATGAATACATGGAAATTTGAATTTTGTTAATGATCAGGAGATTTGGGCAATACATACAAATAGCACACTGATGCAAATTTTTAAACAATATTTCAGAGCTCATCAAAAATATAGTGTGTGTGTGTGTGTGTGTGTGTGTGTGTGAATATGGGAGACAATGGAATTATCTTAGGAAAGAGAAAGAATAAAACTGAAATATGTAAAGGCAGAAATAAAGCCAAAGTTTTGTTTCTTAGCATCCTTAGTGCTCAATTCCTAGAGTTTAGCATGTGTACACATGTGACATGCTCAATAAACAGCTGTCATGTTTCTCCAGTAACTGTAATGCTTATTACTTTTATTGAGTGTTGTAATATCATCTGTAGCATCTTGATGTACTTTTATCACTATACCTGTTATATCACAGGATTCGTTTGATGACTTTGTCTCTTCTACCCTCTTTGACTATATTGACTGAATAGGTAGTCTGCAGTAATTTTTTAATACACCATATTGGGAATAGTTAACTGAGTCAAGCACATGTCTGAAATGACAGCACAATTTCCTTAATGAAGTTTAGACTTCTGTATTTCATAGAACATACAGGGATTAAGTTTTATCCTATCATATAAAATTAAAAGAAGTTGCCTGGAAAATGGTCTCTGGAGTGAAAGAAAAAACATGTATTTATGTATTTATAAAATCATTCTAATGCAGATAAATGAGTAGTAAACACCACAGTTAGGCTTCATAATCAATATGATAATCTGAAAACAAAATTCAACACAAAAAGATATTTCTTATTGTCCAAATGCAATGTTAGTAATCAGTGACACCCAACATTGCACAATAATATTTTGTGATATAACACACATGATAATGCCATAGATTTCCAAAATAACTGAGATTTTCAAATAATTTATACTTTGGGGAACACTGGTTCTTTCTGCCCTGTTCATTCTTTTCTTATTCCTTATGTCCTTTGACTGTTGCATCCTTCCCTTCTTGTGTTCAATACTTCAATTTTCTTTAGAATTAAATTTTTGAATTTTAATAATTTGCACCTTTTTTCTCAGACCCTACTAGTTTGCATTAATGGTTTTATATTCAGGTTTTCTTTTTAGATTTTAAAATCATAACATTTGCAAGTACGAACAGGTCCATTTTACAGTTCTACCTCAGCAGAGTATCTATCAATGTCCAAAGATGTTTTATCAGTAACAAAACCAGAAAAAAGAAGAATATGGAGAAAGTTGCTAGCTTTGTTTTCTTTCAGTGAATGTTCACTAGCGTTATATTTTAATACAAATCTTTTAAAAATATCCTAGTATTCACATACAAAGAACACATCAAAACTCTGGATCAACTAGGCTCAAATTTAGGTTGAGGTGGCACTGGTCCTGGACATCTGAAATCCCCTGTAGTTTTGAGTGTGGCCTTTCTCACTGCTGGCTTATCTGGGAGCACAAACCCTCCAGTGCCACCAGACCTACTATGTGCCCTGTTGTTCACCACTTAATAACTACCTGAGGCCCAGAAGTCAAACTCACCCCTTGCTCTCAGAGAACTCCAAAGCCAGCAGGAAAGGCAAGGCAGCAGCGAGACCACAGTCCACTGGAAGCAGTGCTAGGGCAGCAGGAACCAGAGATGAGGGGTATCTGCTCACAAGGAAAGGTAGAGGTAATGCAGGAGAGCCCACCCAGAGAAATGCGCAAGCCAAGGACAAGTATGGTTCACCTTGAGGCAGGGTACCTCAGGGCAAGAGGGACTGGAACTGCGAGATCACTTTGCATGCTAAGCAACCAGGCAGTAATTCACTTTGTAGGCAAAAGCAAAGCACTGGTGGTTATTATGCAGAAAAGTGGCATAGCTTCATTGGAAGAGCAATTTGGAAGCAGTGCGGGGACGGAAGAAAGGGAGATGGCAATTGAGGGAGAGCTGGCAGGCTCCTGGATATCTGTGGACAATGGCAGCACGGAGGTTGACAGGCAGTGACTCCACCTGGGGCCTGGCTGCAGCGGCAGACATCTGTGCCTCTAAGGGGTCCCTGACGCTCAGTCTCCTGCCCCTGCTTTCTACCTTCAGCGTCAGCAACAGACAGTACTCAGAAGAGGGCAATCTCTGAATTCTGTCCACACCAGCCACAGCACATACGGCCAAACACAAGTCCCATATTCTTTTGCTGTAGGATTGTCAGGTGCTTCCAGCAAGATGGAGGTGTAGGGGTAAACCAACAGGATTCTTTGGAGACTGAGGGTTTGGGATTAGCTCAGTTGCTGTCTCAATGGCAGTCACATCGAAGTCTGAAGGGGCTACCTGACAAATGCCTTGCTACTTCCCGAGGAACCACCATCCAGAAAGCATCCACTCAGCTGCCAACCTGGACTTCATCTGTCTGGTCTGCCAGGGCCAGGCTGCCCTGCTTTACTTGCTCCTGGAGAATGCCACCCTACGCCCGGTACCCACTGGGGTTTCTTCACTGGAGAGAAGAGCAGGAGCAGTGCCCTCAGAGAGCAGAGTGCGGCTGAGCGGGTAAGCAAGCCTACATTCACGCGCGCGTCCACCCCAGGCCTCCTGGCTCAGGCCATCCTCCTTGCCTCAGGGTCAGCTGCTGAGGCTCCTGGGATGAACAAGGAGTTCTGGCTGGTTGGCCATCTTCCTGGCTGTGGGATTAGAAAGGGACCAGGGACTGCCTTGAGGAAAAGGTGGACCCACTAAGCTCTCTCTCTCTCTCAGCCCAAGAGGGAAATGGCACCACAGGAGAAGCCTCCAGTATTACCTGGGATAACATCAGGGAGAGGAGGAGGAGCCGCCAGACAGGGAGTGTGGGGGCAGTGCAGCACGGTCAGGAGGGCGCAGCACAGGCAGGGAGCAGCTTCCAGACGCTGACAACAATCTCAGGGCCAGGAAGCTGGAGTCCAGGCCAGTGCTGGGAAAGCTTCAGGGACACCAGACAGTAAGTGTCCTGTGATGGAGCAACTGAGAACTCTGGGCTTTTTTTTTTTTTCCATCTTTTTGAGCCAGGGCCTCACTATGCTGTTCAGGCTGGCCTTGAGCTCACTTTGTAGCCCAGACTGGTGTTGAACTTTCAACAGTCCTCCTGCCTCAGCCTCCCAAGTGCTGGCATTACAGACATGCACCATCGTGCCCAGTTTAGGCTCCTTTCTGATCTTGACCCAATCGCCATATTTTGTTTTGTTGTGTGCACCAAGATATAGTTTGGGTATCTGAAACTGAGGTGTGCTGTGTGTTGTTTGAATAATTGTATCATATAGAATTATATACTTATATATAATTATATCTATCTATCTATCTATCTATCTATCTATCTATCTATATCTATGTATCTTTCCATACAATGATTTTTTTGTAGCAAGAAATAAAACTTTAAAGCATTTTTCCTGATGGAGTTTTATACTACAAATAAGTGCTGTTATGAAAAACTGAGATCACTTACAGAACTGGTTGCTAAGTTAAAAGCCTGTTGAAGTTATCTATATGAAAACTAAATGTTTAGATGGTTATATGTTCTGTGTACTCAGGTTTGTTTTGATATTTTACCCAGTAAATTCTTTCATTTTGAAAAACTATTTCAGTGACGTAACATATATTACACCTAAAATTCTCAAGTAACCAGATTTTATTCAGAGAACACTAATACAATGTTTTCACTTTTGTTGTCTCAGCACATCCTAAAGGCGTGGGTATCTAAATTGTATAGGTTCTAAAATTCTACTTAACTACGGCAAAAACTGGAGCCCCTAGAATCACTCTGACAGAAATTAATGCCATCAGATGGTATTGGAACATGTTGAAGGGGACCTGACCTGGGTGGAGATAATGGATTTGTTTTTCTTAGCTCAATAAATGTGGACAAGTCTGTTTCATCTTCTGAAAAGGAAGGACATTATGTTCTGGACTACCTAGGGCCAGGCTAAATTGCTAGAATGCCCAAAACGACAATAGCATAGAGGCTGTTTTTCCTCATGTATGAGCAGCTCAGAGATGGGTCCACAGCAGTTACAATTCATGATGTCCCATTCCTGAGGTCCACTGTGCAAGACTCCCATTCTGAGGCTGCCTTGTGGCTCAAGATGGTCCACTCTATGCCCACTCTATGCAAAGAGGAAAGCAAGCAGGAGCCCACATTACCTGCCTTTCAGGACGCTGTCTGGGAGCTGCAGAAAGCATTTCTAGAAAATGCAAGAATTAAGTAAATAAGAACAGTTACTGAGAAATAACCAGGACTCTTGTGCTACAGCTGTCTCACTGTGAGCACTCAGACTGACACAGATCAAATACTTGGAGCAGTGCTTGGCACACTCCAGATACTCCATGTGGGCTGCTGTCATCAGACAGGAAGTGGTACAGATGGGCAGTTTGGCACTAAGGACACAGGTGTCAAAAGAACTCCATCCTCAGTGGTCCCTTCCTATTCTTCTCCGTGACTTAGACACTGAGATTGGAACTAAGTAGGGAGGCCAAAGGCAGTTCTCTTTCATCATGTATGCTTTGTTCACGCCAGGAATTATGGTATTAATTTGGAGCATAAAGCAGATACTGCAATGGTATGAAGCAAAGGCAGGTAGGTGGGTGAAGCCAGCTGATGGGGTTAACTGAATTGGAAAGCACATGCACTTTCTCCAATAGGCAAGTGCTACCTAGCTGCTGCCCTGAGGGAACGCTGGACCTTCCTTATTTTTATGTGACATTTTTTTGTTTACCTAGAACCCTCTTATGGTCCTAGGCTAGGAGTCTACTAAGATCACAGGAGATGAAAATAACAAATTAAAAGGTAAGCTGGAAAAAGCAATCAGGAGCTGCGCATGTAGGATACGACCTTACTAAGGTATGTGTGTGCAGGGGCTACCCTTAGCCTGCAGTCCCTTATCAGTCAGGCAAGGAGCCCAAGGAAAGAAAGCTAACACCAGCTTTATGATGTAAGAGTTCTGTTTACATGGTGTCTGCTAAAGTGTACTGGAGAATGGAAAATCTGCTATACTACAAACACAACACAGCACTTCTTAAAACAGAAGTTTTTATGATTGGTTCATATAAAGCTACCTGGTTTGAGTTTTGTTCCATTGCCCAGTCCCCACCTGTGAGAAATCTACTAGCTCAAGGTTCCTTTGCTCATCCCTCCTTTGACTGAGGGTAAATCCCACTGTGCTTGATGGTCCCAGGCTGGGGAAGGGAAATGTCTGCCAATCAATAATAATGAATCATTAGAAGCCATTAGGGCTGTAATCAAAGCTCTGACTCTGCTCATCAGTGATTGCTAAAGAGTCATCTGAGGCTATAGTTAGGTTTTCAGAATGGTTTGCTTATAGAAAATGGGAAGGAAGGAAGTTATTTGTCCTAAAATCTCATACAGGAAAATTTAGAATGTTTTAAGACTGTCAACATAACATAAGGAAAACTTTAATAGGATTTTTCAAATAAGGCATTGTAGCCAAAATGAAGATTTAAGGATCTTTCTGATTGCTTATAATACAAGTGAGGAAAACTGATTTTTCTTCCTTCTTTGGGAGAGGGAACAAAGATATAGTCTAAAATTACCAAGGCTTATTATCTTGGTTAACAATTTCTTGGTGACTGATATAAACCACACAAGAGTAAGGTAAGTCAACAGCATCTTCATAGCTTTGGAGACCAAAGTTTTGAAAAGATTAGCTCCCAGCATTCCTGAGGAACTACCACACTGGGTATGTCCACCCTGCCTGCCACTTATAGA
This sequence comes from Hydrochoerus hydrochaeris, assembly GCA_004027455.1. Classification (NCBI taxonomy): domain Eukaryota; kingdom Metazoa; phylum Chordata; class Mammalia; order Rodentia; family Hydrochaeridae; genus Hydrochoerus; species Hydrochoerus hydrochaeris. The sequence continues at coordinate 21,339 of PVLA01016052.1, forward strand.
GAATGCCACCCTACTGGTGCCTTCTGGTCACCTCGCTTTACAGGGGTCCTGTCTGGCTTGGGTTATTGGGAGACTTTTATTCTGATTTTTTATTAAATGGTACTGGTGACTGAACTCCAGGCTTTCTCTCAATTAAGATAAAGGCTCCTTAGAAAAAAAATCAAAACTCTTCTCAGACTCCTGTGTAACTCTATAAGCTCTACTAAAAATCCTGCACTGACTTCTAAAGTTACAGGGTGAATGGACAGTTGTCTGTACAATTCCTCTTTCTCTTAGTCTTCAAAAACCAGCCTTTAGATATTCTTAAAAACTGAAGAACACACACACACCACTTGGGTTTACTGAACTACGTATACCATGACAAATGTTTACCTTTACAGATCAAAGATGATAATGGCAAAACTGTAGATCTACTGTTCTGATTTGTTTGACTAGAAATTAGATGTGTGTTTTATGGGAAAAGTGAATCATCATCAAGTGTCAGTAGAAATCTCAGATTAAAGAATCAGACCTGCCAAAAAACGAGAAGTAAAATATGAACAATAAGGTCAAGGGCATGGAGAGTAAACTGAGTTTGTTCACTGTATGTTGAAAAGATGCTTATGAAAGAGGATATAGTAGTGAGGGAGGGCTGTCATTTCTAACAAGTGACTGCACATTTTACAGAACTCAGAAAATGGCAACCCCGAGTTCCAAACACTGAACAAACCCCAAGCATAAGCAGACAATGCTTGGACACACTCTCCCAAAGCCCCATGAGACCAAACGCAAAGGATCTTTAAACCATCTGAGCATTCTCTGTGTTCTATTCGGGGGTGCGGGTGTACCGGGAACCGAACTCAGGACCTTGCACCGCTTGTGCTGCTGAGCTATTATCTCCAGGCCTTATCTGAGCATTTTAAAAGTAGATTAATTACAGACTGCGAGTCAAAACAGCAATACCAGAATCATGAGAGGGAATTAGCATCTCCCAATGTTGAGAGAAAATAGTGCTGTCAACCTATAATG
>PVLA01016053.1:0-22341 GCA_004027455.1 Hydrochoerus hydrochaeris
AAATTACTTTTGGAACTAGAAGGTAAATAGTTGTTTAAAAAAAAACAAAATAAAATAAAATACAACACCAAAACATTTTCAGCCAAGTGTGTAGTGCATGCTATTAACCCTAGCACTCTGGAAGGCTAAGGCAAGAGGATCACAAATGTAAGTCCAACCTGGGTAACTTAGTGAGACCCAGTCTGGAGAAAACAAAAGTGTTTTTTTTTAAAGGGCTGGAGATGTAGCTCAGTGCAAAGGCCTTGAGTTCAGTTCTTAGTACAAGAAGAAAGAAGTTTATCAGTTCGAAGTTCTAAAAATCAGTCTGTAGAGACTACTTTAATTTAAACAAAGAAATAAAAGGACAAGTTAATGTCAAAAACTTCAGTTTCATTGAACCATTAAAATTATTACCTGGAAACTAGAGAAGCAAAAAGTTTATCAAATTGTTTCTCCACAACCTCTATAAGACCATCTGTCTCCTCTTTTGTTTGATTCTGTATATGTTCAAGCATCTGGAAAGACAATTTAAAGATCTAACTCAATATTTTTACTCCAGAGAAGTTGTACTGTCAATATAATTTTGAAAGTAAAAGGTATTTTCTAGACTTTTCAAAATATCAACACAAGAGGTAGATGATAATAAACAGGCAAAATTACAAAGTTCAACTTTAAATTCTGGTACTCATCAGCCAAGACCACATTTTTACTACCATTTTGTATTGCTAATGTGGCAAAAAGACTTTTAAAACCACTGATAAACTCTACTTTTTCTAAATTTTGTTTTTGGAAATGGGGTCTTGCTGTATTGTCAAACTAAGGATCTGTTTGCCTCAGCCTCCCAAGCAGCTGGGATTATAGGCCTGCTCTACCACACACAGGTCCTAAACTTTTCTTGTCTTTTTTTGGCCATACAGGACACAAATTATTTTGGATAGTTGCATTTCTCTAAGGCAGGGGACCAAGACATGGAGAGGGGAAGAAAGGGTGGGGAAGGGATTAAGAAGAATTAACATATTATGTACATGTACCAAGTCTCCATTATGAATGTAATCATTATGTACTGCAAACACATAAAACAAATAAACTTAGCAATCACTTGAACTAAAATGTTAGCTATTTCACATATTTCATTGTATTTTTACACAGTTTTAACTGCTGCTTAGGGATTACATCTTATTAAAATGCTTCTGCATATCAAAAGAAATCACCAAGAGAGTAAAAAGACAACCCAGACTGGGAAAAAATTTCATTCAACTGTCTGTCAGACAAAGGACTTTTAAACATATAAACAACTGAAAAAAATCAGACCCCCCAATTTCAAAGACCCAATCTGAAAATGAGTATCTGACATGAAGACACACTTCTCAGATGAAGAAATACAAATAGCAAATAAATATGTGAAAAAATATTCAATATCACTGCATTCGAGAGATTAAAATTACAAGAACATTGAGATTCCATCTCACCCCAGAAAGAATGTCTACTTTCAAGAAGTCAAGCCATACCAAATGCTGATGGGGATGTGGAAAAAAAGAACTCTTCTTCATTGTTGGTGGAAATGCAGACTGGTGCAACCACTGTGGAAATCAGTGTGGAGATTTCCCAAAAAACTAAGTCTAGAGGTCCCATTTAACCCAGCTATTCCCTTTCTGGGTATTTTCCCAGAACAGTTAAAAACATTGTACCACAATAATATATGTGCACCCATGTTTATAGCAGCACAATTTGTAATAGCTAGATCTTGGCAACAACCCAGATACCTGTTAGTCAAAGAATGGATAAAAAAAGGTGTATTTTTATACAATGGAGTACTACTCAGCTACAAAGAGGGATAAATCTGAGATATTTATAGGTAAATGGATGCAATTTGAGACCATACTCATAAGTGAAATAAATCAGACTCACATGTGTAAACATTATATTGTCTCCCTAGTGTGAGAAGATGACAGCGTAAATAAGATCCAAAGTGTACAACAGATATTGTGAAATGGGAAGAAACTGTTTAAAAGAAAAGAGAAACTAGGATGGGGGGAAAGGAGAAAAAAAGGAAGGGAAAAGGAAAAAATATATACACACATGGTACTTATACTCTTAATTTCTATTAATTTACTGAAAAGAAAGGTGTTTATAGTGTTTGATCAATTTTTCATGCCTATATCTCATAATATGAGCAGCTACTTTGAAGATAACAATATGCAATGTATTAAGCAGTCACTCTCCAATATCTTGTTTTGAAATTTTGTATCATTTTTACTATTTTTTCTCTTTAAAATAAAATTTAAGTCCTTCCACCCCCCAAAATCCTGTTGCTTAGAATCTATACCCCTCTTCTCCAAGCTCACTGTTGCACAGGAATTTTGGCCCAGGAGGAAGTACATCCTGAGTTTCACCCATACCTGATTTAGATGAGATTTTGGACTTAGAACTGACACTGGAATGGGACCTTATGATTTTAGGGATGTTGAGATATGGTGGATGTATTTTATGTTGAAAAAGACAAGACTATAGAGGCATCTGTGTGGGGTTAAACTGTACCCCTCCCAAATTCAGATGCTCAAGACTATCCTCAGTTGATCACAGATTTTCTTTCACTACATGTGATAACTATCTTGTAACTATTTCTCAGCTCAGGTAATATTCTTTGTTTTCCAGAATGTTTTTCTTCTCTTGTATTCTTCTGTGGTATTACTTTTATCAAATTTTCATTCCTTTTGAGAAAGCTAACTTGTTACAGTGACTTCTGGCCAATCTAAAATGTAATTCCATGTAGAAAAGCAGCTATAACCTCTGAACTTAACTGTAAATGTGTTGTTGACTAGTGCTCTTAGCTTCTTCTCTTTGTTACTAAGAGTTTAATCTTTTGCTAGGTAGAGCAGGGAGAAAAGAGAATGAACGCCCCCACTTGGCAGACACAGCCAACAATGGACAAACATTGGAAAGATGGTCTTTAATGCTTTTGAGACAAAATTATGCTCTAAGGAAGTATAAATAATAGCTCCATTTCATTAGGTTCCTAACACGATAATGCTACAAGCTCAGTCATAGCAGGTCAAGGGAGGAGTATTCCATTCTTTAAAAAGGACAAGCACATGCCTATAATCTCAGAGCTTAGGAGGCTAAGGCAGTATTGCTGTGAGTTCAACACCAGCATGAACTGCATAATGAAATCCTGTGTCAAAAAAGGACAAAATAAATAAATAAATAGGTCATGCTTAACTTTTTAAAATTCATTATTAGAATTTAATCATTCAAATGCTTACTTTTACAGCAATACTTAATTGTTCAAAATTATAGCCTGCAATCTTCAATGCTTCATCAATTTCTTCTGTAGTTTTAGTCTCCTGAGAGGGAAGCCACATACAAAATATAAAAATAGATGTTTGGATACATATCACAGTTGTAAAAACTTTAATCTACCATTTTGATGACATAAGAAATACAGACATGTAGAAATCTGAAAACAAGCAACAAAAATGATATGCTAATCCTATTTATCATTAATCACTTTAAACTTTGGGTATAGCATTCTAGATTGTTTCTGTAAAGACGTATTTTTAAAAAAAAACCAAGATTATGCCCTGTAACCATCTTGGACAATTTACCATGTCAATAAATGCATATGTGCAGAACTACAAACAGCTTTTAAAAATATTATAATTTGGCTACACTGAGATATAAACGTGAAGCAAAAGATAGCAACATCACAGTGCTATTTCCTTCTCTCTGCTCATTAGCGATTTTAATAAAAAGACTATACTTCATCCTGGAGTACTTTGGAATTTGTTATATTTCTCATGTTATCTTAGAACAATACATTATGTAAAAGCCAGGGATGTGATTCTATGGTAGAGCCTTGCCTACTATGTGCAAGACCTAGTTATATCCTTAGCACAGCAAAAAGCCCAAATATAACAAAAATCCAAGACATAATCTAAAGTTAGTAGAGGTAAGATTAGGTAAAATTCAGTGTTCAACAACATCATGACAAGAACAATAACAAAAGCAATTAGAACTACCTACATACAAGAAAATACTGAGAACTTTTAAATTCAGTCAGAGGACTGCCTTAGGAAGAAAAATAAATGTTAAAGAAAAGAGTTATCCAAGTGTTGTATAGAATCATTCAAATGAAAGAAATTCAAACAAAGTGGATTTATTATGCTATCTTTAAGCTTCCAAGAAAAAAAACCCTGATAATTATATGGACCTCGAGAGATGAAAATTAAGCTACCAGAGACAAAGCAATATGTTTGATTTCACTGTATTTCATTACCAATATTTTTCATACTGACATTACACCTAATGAGCTCAAAATAGTCCTATAAATGGAGGTTGAACCAAGTTACCTGATCATGATCAGCCATCTTTTTAAAGTCTGGAAAACAGTTCTTCATTCTGAAAAATGCCAAGTACATTATTATAAATACCACCATGAATATACGGTTTCAACCTACTATGATTTTTATTCCCTATCAAAAGTAATTTATATGATACTTTATAACAATATGTATGCTAGGTTTTCAATTATATCTGAGAAAGAAGAGGGGACACCATGGGTAAACATGCTGTCATGTAAACTTAATTTTAATCAACTACAGTGCTTTCTGTTTGCAGTACTGGAGATTGAACCCAGGGCTTCTTACAATACAGTACAGGATGGGGTTTTTAGCTCAGTGGTGTAAGTGCCTGCCTCTCAAGCACAAGGTCGTGAGTTTGATCCCCAGTACAAACACACACACACAAAATTACAGGTTCGAAACAATAAAAGAAGAAACCAAATAATACAGTTCAGGATGGCCTGGAACCTATTACACAGCCCAGTCTGGCCTCGAACTCACGGCAATCTCTCTCCCTCAAGTGCTTGGACTACAGACATGTACTCCCACACCAAGCCCTTTTTTAAATTTTGAGATAGGATCTGGCTAAATTGTCCAGGGTGGGTCAGAATTTGTAGTTCTCTTGTCTCAGCCTCACAGAGTTTTGGGATTACAGGCATGGATCACCTTGCCTAAGAACCCAACTTCCTAATAACTTCTAATAGCTTCATGTACATATTGTGTTTAATTTTTTAGTTACTTAATTAATATTTTTGGTAGAGATGTTGATAATGATCGCATTTATCAAATTAATGTAAATTTCATCAATTAAAATAAGTACTTTCACACAATTTAATACTTTTACACAGAAATACCAGCTATTAAAAACAGTGCTCCCATACCTGGGTAATTTACAAAAACATAAAGAATTTAACTAAATTAATTAGAAAGATCCTTTGCATTCTCTTGTCTAAAGAGTCAGAATTTTTACTGATTTTTGTCCTTGTATTTTAGCCTCAAATTGGCTGCACACAGTGAGCACTTAAGTGTTTGCTAAGTTAAGCTAATAGTTAATGGAATAAACTATGATACTTAAATATGTTATCGATACAAACATAAGACCAATTTTCAAGTATTTACTATTTTGAAGAGTGATTTACCTATGTTTTGAAAATATATTTGAATATGTAAGCCCTTAGGAATCTATTACTCAATTCTTTTTTCAAAATATTAAAGATAAATCAGTAATATATTCAGTCAAGGTATACAACAATTAAAAACTACACAAATATATTAAACTAAACTGTACTTGAATTATGGAGCAGGAGTTTCTAACTTAAGTAACATAAGTATACATAGAGAATTTAATTTATAAAGTGGTAATTTGGAATAAATTTGGGAACTGTCTGGTTAGTATGAATTTTTCAAATTCAGAAAAAGATGTTTCACTTTGTAACTCTAGTTAGATATACTATGTATCTAGATAAGAGTATAATCTGTGTTTGACTTGCATTGTTTAAGTTAGAAAATTTCATACAGAATTCCAGACTATCTTAGGGGAACACTGGGTGCTCTTAACATGTAACTGTAACAATAATTGGCTAGCAGAAAGTACGGGCTGGGAAGTTTGATGGCAGAAGTAAGCGCTCTTGATTGGTTACAATTCTTATAATTAAACTCAGTCTACATCACACAGTGAGTTATTGGCTTGATGTTGAGAACCAATCAAATGCTGGAGACTCAAATTTAATGCAAATGGCTATTTTGAGGAGATAAGATCTATGGTCACTACTTACAATGAGACAAAGGGAAGTCTAATGATTTATTCTAAGGGTTGGGGATATAGCTCAGTGGCACAGTGCCTGCCTGGCAAGCACAAGGTTCTGAGTTTGATTTCCACTACCAAAAGCAAATATTCTTTTTTTTTTTAAAGTCAGTTCTCGTTTCTTTTTTTTTTGGTACCGGAGATTGAACTCACGACTGCACGCTTGCAAGGCAGGTCCTTATGTCACTGAGCTAAATCTCCAGCCCATAATTTATCTCCATTTCTTTTAATCTTTTTTTTTTTTTTTAGCGGTATTGGGGATCGAACTCATGACCAAGCGCTTGCAAGGCAAGCACTTATGCTGCTGAGCTAAATCCCCAGCCCTTTAAATATTTATTCTAATCATGCCACACAGAGCTAATGGAGAAAATGATTGGTGGACTACATCTACAGAAGTTGGAAAATGTACTGATATTCAATATGCCTCAGATTTCAGTCTGGTTCTGTCAACAGTTATGAGATGTCAGTTAGGTAACATGGTTTTCATCTAATAAATATTTATTACATGTTTATTCTGTGTCCTGCACCAGAGAGATAAAATGGGTCCATTCCCCCAAAGAGGTTTACAGACTAGCAGGGAAAACAAAAGTAAATAATTAAATGAAATAAAAAGATAACACAATAAGCTAGGCATGGTGGCACAAGTCTATAATTCTAGCACTCTGGGAAGCTGAGGCAGGAGGATGGCAAGTTTGAGACCATCTCGGGCAATACAGTGAGACTTTGAAATGATGTACCTCAATGTGAAGGCCCTGGGATCAGTTCCAAGTACAGCCCTCCCCAGAAGTAATATAATGATTATCTCTAGCGCAGGTATGTTTAAAAAGATCACTATATTATGAATTCAAACAGTATTTATTAATATATGTATGCGCCAATTCTTATGGTAGAATCTCAAAGTTTAGCTCTCTGAAAGGCTGAAGCAGAAGGACTGTACAGTTAAATCTTGCCTAGGCAACTTAGTGGCTTAAGGAGATCCTATAAAAAATAAGAAATAACTAGAGTAGTAATTCATTGCAAAGGCCCTGAATTTAATCCCCAGTATCACCAAAAAACAAAAATACAGACATTCAAATCAAATCAAATCTATAGTTCTAAAGAAGATACTTGTAACAATACTTTAGACAAAAGAATCCCTAACTTATTAATTTCTTTCATAAATCACTTCTCAAACCATTTCTTCTCAAAGTCTTCCATTATATCATACTGGTGCACTCTTAAGATTAACCAGTTATTTTTTTCCTCTCATCTAGCAACAATAATTTCAGCTAAGATTGTACTTTCAGCCTCTTGTTTTAATTCAAGCATTATTGACTTTAAGTAGGACAAATATTTGCTGCTGCTTTGGAAACTAAACTTGTCAATCCACTAACAGCTAAAACAAATTATAAACTTAAAGAGGACTCTATAACAACAGATTAGAGACAAAGATAATGAATGACATGTTATTGATAATTCTAAAATTATTTTAGAAATACATACATTTTAGGTTGCAATTTTTCCACAAAATAATCTTCCTTAATATATCCATCTACTGGGTAGTATCCTTATCTCATATTTATAGCTATAGCAATCTTAGGGAAAAAAACGTTCTTTTAAAAGTCATTTGATAAATTCCACTATCCAGAACACAAATAAGTATTAAGTATTTGAGGAAGGTCTGCCTAATCAAAAAAAATTTCGAACCATGGGGTGGAGTACTTAACAAGGAAATATAGGAAGGCATGGTGGTACATGCCTTTGAAATCCCAGTACTCTGAGAGATTGAGGCAGGATCATTAGAAGTTCAAGCTTATTTTGAGCAATTTATTAAGACCCTATCTTAAAAAATAAGAGCTAGGGATGTGGCTTAATATGAAGGCTCTGAATTCAATTCCCCAGTACTACTGAAACAAAACAAAACAAAACAAAAAACCAAAAACAAAAAAACAAACAAAAAAAGGAAACATTTCTGAATACCTAACCGTAATAAAATCAAAAGTGAGATGAGACCCTCATAGCTTGTCATTTAAATTTTATTTATGGCATTTTTTGCTTGTTTTTGTCTCCTGGAAATTAAAAAACATGGTCAAACTTAATAAAATGTTTCTTTCATATGGCATGTCAGTCCATCTTTATTATCAACTCTTTCTAGAACTTCACCAAAAGATAGAACATATAAGTATCTCCATTCACTTGCTCCAAAACCAGGTAAATAGCCTAGTAGCAGTGACTCTGCAAAATCACTGGGCTCTGGACATCTTGACAGCTGAAAAGGGTGGCATGTGTGCCATGCTAGGCGAAGAATGCTATTTGTGAATGAGTCAGAATTGTCATGGGCAAGGTTAAAAACCTCGATGACTACCAGATAAGAAGCACTAACAGCTAGGCTATAGATATTCTACATCATGGTCCTGGTGGAGTGACACATTTGGATCATGGGCTCCCTTTCTCCTACCTCTACTGGGTCCTTTAATTACAATAATGACCTGCCTTTGTATAACACCTTGCATTTTTTAAATTTTTTCAAGATTTCTCCATTCCAGGATACAGGCCTTCACTAACAATGGCACTGGCTTCTACGTGGGAGCTATCCATTGTCCCGAGACCCATCATAGCCCTTATTGCAATGCTTCTGTTCAGCATGTAGCAGCCAGATAAAGACATGTTATCCCCTAACAACCAAAAGATGAAAATGATGGGTTCCTGCCCATGTAAAATTCACCAAACCATCATGGCAATGGTCTGAGATGGTGAAGGGGCCAGAAACAACAACTTACCTGACTTCCTTCTTCTTCTTCCCCTAACAGTAAATCTCCCCAGTCCAATGTGCACCAAAAGACCTCCAATCCAACACATACATGACCCCTTCATCCAGCCCACACTTCTCCCAATTGTAATTTGATAAAAAGCCTTTGTTCCCTCAGAGGGTGCTTGCCTCTCTTCTGCAGCCCTCCCAAGCCACAATAAAGGCCTCTTTTTTCTTTTCTTTGTCTCTCCATCATGCCAAAATTTTATCAGTAACCTGTTTTACATATCCCATAAAATTGTGTGAGAATGAAGTCTAAATAATTTAAAGGTTCTCTACAAGCTTCTAGGCCATTAAAATAATTCTTCATTATTAAGGTGTAGTTTAAATAGAAAATAATACTGTAATATGTGAAAATTTCAAAACATTTCCATATTGGAAACAGCCTTTTGGAATTATATGCTTTATAAATTGTGCCCTTTACTTAAGTGAAAAATTTATGACCCCTCTTCCTTTTTTTGACATGGTATTCTTAAGATGTCGCAGGCTAAAAGAGAGTCCCCCTCCCTCCACCCCTCAATGTGATGAAAGATCCCAACAGATTCAGGGGTGTGGTTGGGGATGAATAAGCACCAGGAAAGGACAGGAACAGATAGTAAGGACCATCTGTGTCATGTCTGCCCTGTTTTAATGTCGAAATAAAAAATAGGTAACAGTATCTAGGCCTTAATGATTTCATATTTAGTAGTCTTAAATCAATAAACATATAATTGTTTTAGATGTTTGGATAATACTTCTAGGAGTGTTTACAATGTATTTACAAATAATGGTTTTGATTTTAGAGTTCTAATCTTTTCTGTGTCATTTTGACTAGTTTTGTTTTAGCTCTTTAGGAGATGACTTGTCCCATGCCCTTCACCCCAAACCCAAGCCATGGCAAATGACTATATCCATATTTATCACATGTACTGTTTTGGTCCCTACTCAAGACTTCTTTTAAAAATTTCCTGAATTGTTACCTCTTTTTAAAGTTTAGAGTTTTGGTTTCACCCAGTATTTGTTTGGAATAAGGTATAGAAATAATAGAAAAATCTAGTCTAGTGGAAAGTCTAGTCAAGAAGGAAAGGACAAGTCACCCCACCAATAGATAATTAATATATATTGTTAAAATCTCATATGATTAGAAATGTTACTATCTAACCATCATAAATGTAAACTAGAAAAAAGTGCAAATAAATCTATGATCTTGAAGGCCTGAGGCCTGCTCCAAGAAGGGAGAGAATGTCCACACCAACAAGGACTCAAATGTGAACAGTCCTTGTCACCTGGTGAGTTGAGTATCATACAATTGTGGTAAAAGAGCAGTTTCCACGGCTTCTTGAGAGTTTACTGCTAAGGCCAGAACTAAAAGGATTAAGGTGCAAGACCCTGTCCACTGAGGGGAAGGCAAGTGTAGGCTCCTGTCAGACAACCTACAAACCAACCCCAGAGTGAGCAAACAGCTAGGCTTTGTCTGGAGGTGACACTGTAGGTATGGTGTAGAAGGTTTCCCTTCTGGAGAGAATTCTTACCAAGATACCAGGCAGGTGAAGTTGGCTGGCCAGCTGGGAATGCTATAGAAAGTTACTATTTCCATCTCAGAAGCGAGAGTGCTCATGCTAGGCTAACAAAGACTGCCTTCTAAATTTTGTGTCCCCTTTGTGTAACACTACCAGAAAAAGCACTGGATACAAATCCAATCTACCTCTCTATTGACATGTTAAAAATTTACACATTAAATTGCCCATAATTCCCACACTCTTAGTCTTAAGACTAAGGTAGAAGGATCACAAGTTCTATACCAGAAGGGACATTTAGAAATAAGAGAGAGCCTGTCTCAAAATAAAAGATAAAAAATAGGCTGGGTATATAACTTCATGCAAGAGTCCTAGATTCAATCCCTCATACAAACAACAACAACAACAACAAATCTTACAAATTAAACCGACTATTTTCCAGAGAATGTATAAATTACATTTATATTCACAACAAATGTAAAAGATATCCTGCAAACTTTATTTTTAAAATTTATTTATTTAGAGATAGGTTTGAGCTTTGTAGTGAAGTGTGGCCTTGAACTCACTATGTAGCCCAGGCTGGCCTCAAACTCCCAGCAATTCTCCTGCCTGGGATTACAAGCATGCACCACCAGTGTGGCATAATTAGTATTGATTCTTGAAGACTGCTACAGACTGGTAAATTTTAGTCCTAGTGGAATTGTCCTATACTTAGTACTTCTGAAGCAAGTATTGATATTTGACAGTTGTTTTACTTCCCTGACTTTTCATTGTATGGTGCCTTTAAATGTAAATTTGATGACATACAGACTGAGGATCAGGGAGAGGTCAGAATTTGTACTTGTGGTATTTGTGTAAAAAAGGAAGAGGCTAGGAAGGGTAGGCATTTGAAAGGTATATACTTCATTGAAATAAATAAAAAGAGGTCATTTTCCACAGAAGGCTCTAAAGAGTCAAAATATGTCAGCAATATGTATGACTGTGGTCTTTTACTTTTCTTGATCACTTTGAGCAACCATGAAATGGATGTGAAAGAGGTTTATACTTATTTAGGCTTCTTTGCTTAAAGACTCAGCAGGAAAATAGAAGTTTTTAGTTTTTAACTAGATGTTTCACTTCTCTAACATTTTTTTACTTTTAATATTAAGCTGTAATCTATTCAATATGAAAAATCAAGCTGTAATTGGTGGTATATGCTTTGTAATTTGAGCACCTGAAAAGTTGAGGCAGGAGGATAGCCCGAGTTCAAGGTCAGCCTGAACTACATGGTGAAACAAAAAAGAAAAGAAAAATTATAAAACTTACTTCACAATCAGGGCATATAATTCTTTCTTCAGTTATTAACAAGCACAGTTCACAAAAAATATGTCCACACTGAAGTTCCTGGTGGTGACCTATCAATAAGATTTTGTTGTAAATTAAACTTGCCATAGTTAATATTAAGTGGACATAGTGATCAAAGGAAAAATTCAAAGAAGATTCTATTGTAAAGAAAAAAATTAGCTTTCTCAGAAATGTGATTTTATTACACAAAATTCAGGAGAAACTATGTATGTCAGAAGCATAGATAGAAGACCATATGGACAGTTTTCCTTGAATACAGAACAATTACCTCCACTTTAGCTAAAACTAGTCCTATCTCCATGTACTGATATGTATAGAGCTGGTTAAGCTAATTCCTTTTCCTTCAATTGGCTAGCTGAGGTACTGATGTATAACCTTTGAAGCCAAGCGACGGTCTTGTTTCCTTGCATCAGTGTCTCCCACTAAATGGTTGAGCCCAGTGTAATGGCAGAGCCATTGCTCCAGGACTGCCAATGGGGTTGGAGCCTCAAGATAAGAGGTTATGACTTCACAAGGCAGACAAAGTTTGCATACCAGAACTGAAGCACCAGCGCCCTAAATGTTAAATGCTACCTCAATTATGTTACACAGATTGGTCTTTCCATATATCTTCCCTGAGTACTGCAGAGGTGCTTTCTGGTTTCCTAGCTATCCCAGCTCACATTACTCATGCAATTCCCACCATTCTCACAGTCACTCATCCTTGAGCCACGGCCTTCTTCATGAATTAATAAATTCTGGGTTAGGTCCTGGGCTGAGGCCTTTGTGTCATGAACCCTCACCTAGATCGGACTCAGGTCCCCTTGGCTGCCCTTAACTGTATTCTCACTGTGGATTGCAGTGGAGGTGACAGATTGGAATTGACACACCAGAATTCCAATAACATTTTCATGGGATTACAAATATAAACATTCCAGACCACAAGGAGGATGGGAAAGGGCCAGAATAAGGAGAGAGAAAAATTGAGAAAACCAGGCATAAGTATGTAATCATTCAAATAGCTAATTTGTATCTATAATAATATGACTTTGCCATATCTTTTTTTTTTTTTTTTTGGTACTGGGACTAGAACTCACAACTTTGTGCTGGCCAGGGAGGCACTATGCACTGAGCTACATCACCAGCCCTGAATTTGCCATATGTTAAAATCATACAAAATGTTCTGAAATATTTTATTTGGTCTTTGTAAATATCATGGCTAAGTAGAGCAGGAATAATATATCAAACCTAGAAATGAAAAAAATACATTGGTTTTGGCTGACCAAATGCTGTAATACAGATTCTAGTCATCTATTTCCAAATCCAATGTTTTTCCAACTTGATCATACTATCTTCAACTGGTTTCTATTTCCTATCCTGTGAAGAAGTCATGGAGGGCTGAAATGACAACTGTGCTTTTATACCATCAAAGATATTACCAAAGACAGAAGCTAAATATTACACATACAAGATCCATCTAAAGATCATTTTTCAAACTTAGCATTTATAAAAGGAAACACTATAACCATTTTTGAAGACCTTATATCAAGACTTAAATGCATTATGTAGACTTTGAGGTCTATCATTTGTTTTAGTTATGTAACTTTAGAAGACTGCTGTTTTGGTTAAGTATGGTGGTGCATATCTGTAATTCCAGGTACTCTGGAGGCTAAGGCAGGAGGATTGAAAGTTCAAGGCTAGCTTGGACCATTTAGTGAGATCAATTTAAAAATAAAAGTTGGGTGTGGGTGGTGCACACCTGTAATCCTAGTACCCTAAGGAGCTGAGGCAGGTGGATCATAAGTTGGATCCCAGCCTGGGTAATTTAGTCAGACCATACCTACCCTCTCTGGGAAAAAAAAAGAGATACAGTTCAGAGTGAAGGCCCTATATTCAATTCTCAGTCTTGGGTTGGAGGTGGGGGATATTGCCATTTTAAAATAATTATTTTTGCAAGAAAACTAATTTTAAAAAAGAAAATCAGACAAAAATCAGTCATGTTTTAGTAGCAAAAAATTAAGAATTCTTGGTAAATCACAATAACTGCATTTGATTTTTAAAAAATTGTTTAAAGCCTTACAATTTATAGACAACTGAAATATCTGCATCTTGCTTACAACCAGGCTATAAAGCCTCATTTAAATTCCAGAGCTAACAAAAAAAAACTTAACCTTTTTCACAAGATTTTTGATACTATACAAATCAAAATAACCTTAGGATGCACTACAGTCTACAAAGTACTAATTCTGTATGAGGAACTATTATTTTAATTCTAAGTGTACTGTACTCAAGTGGATGGAAGCAGTACTGGTTTAAAAAAATTATATTTAAGGCTTAGGACTTAGTTAGTGTATTTGCCTAGCATGCACCAAGGCCCTGGGTTCTATCTCTAGCTCCACAAAATAAAAGGTGAAAAAGAGCTTTATTACAATTATTTCTTTTTAACATGTACATTTTCTGTATAATAGCAGCAGTGATCAAAACTCAAGAGGAGAAACTTGGCTGTCCACTGAAAACACAACTTTCTCTACAAAGGTTTATTATGTTCTAAGTGGAGTCCACCTTGAAAAGACTGAGAATTGAATCACTTTCACTCTGAAAGTGTAAATATTAGACAGGTCAAGTAGTAGCTCATTTAGATACAATAACACATCCTATCAGAGATCTATCTCTAACGTACTTTCAATGACGTTTAGAACTTGAACATGTGTTTTCAATACATCGTAAATTAGCAGGTCAACAAGTGTGAAATGAATTTTCCCCTAATCTATAGAGATCCACTCACGCATGTGAGTGCACGTACATGCCTGCCAGTTTGTCCCAATACTCTTGGAAGCTGAAAGAGGTGGTTCCACGGTCAAGCCCAGCCTGGACAACTTTTTAAAGACTTAAGGAGACTCTGCCTTCTAGTTCTACCAATGGCTACGGATGTAGCTTAGAGTGAAAGAGCCCTTACTGAAAATCACGGCATACACCAAACGCAAAGAGCACAGAAGGAGCTGTTGTCCATACGGTGCTTTAAGCCAAGTTGTGCCATAAAGGGACAGAGGGAGGTGCTATATTTTCTACCCAAAAACGTTTCACGGTGGTCTTGTTACTTCAACTAAAAGTACCTTTAAAAAAATCCAAGTTTTATTCCTTCCTGACCTCACAACAATGCAAGATTTGCAAGATTGTTAGTCTTTTTTTTCTTTTTTGGGTACTGAGAACTCATGACCTTGCGCTTGCCAGGCAGGCGCTTATGCCACTGAGCTAAACCCCTGGCCCAGTCTTTTCATTTTTGTTTGACAGAAATGAGGACTAAGTTCTGGTTCTGTTGGGAGTACGGTGACTACAGTTACAAAGCTCATCTGTGTGGAAGGCCTGAAGAGAAGGTTCTCGATGTTCCTACAACTACACACCCCAGAGGTCTGCAAGGTCTTCGAGACTTGAGGGCAAGGAGAGTTGGGCCGTGCCTTGCCGGCGGGCCTCAACCCACACCTCGCAGGCCTCCAAGAGCCAGCATGGAGCACCCCTACTCACACCTCACCGGAAGTTCTAGACACGCTTGTTCCGCAGCGAGTGCACTGGATCTCGGTAGTACCCCAGGGCAGGCGCTTACTCTCCACTTGTGTGTAGGTAGAGGAGGTGAGCCCAACCCTCGTTGCTTCTGCGGCCATCACAGTCTCCTCAGGAAGTGAGGACGTGCGCCTCGTGCAAGTGCCGTGGCACTTGGGCTAGTGACCAATCACTTGCGACTTGCTGCCCAAACAGCCAATCAATGGACCCAGAGGTTAGAGCCCACCCCCCGAGGTTGTCCCTGGGCCCTGTGGGTGGTCGAGGGTCAGACCTTTTTCCGTTGGTCCCGGGCACCTGCGCACCAGGAGAGGGCCCCAAGGCATTGCGGGGCTGGAGGCAGATTTACTCCTCGAGTCTTTCCTCAGTCACAACCATCATCCTTAGTCAACTCCGATTCACATTTGCCTATTACTTGGCTTGTAGGTGACTTTTCAAATAACAATTCTATATAAAAGCAATCCACCGTCTCTCTTCCATGCCTAAACCTGTGCGCTGGAGATGTCGAGGGCTCCATGAAAAGCAGTGGTGGAAAAGCCACTGGAGCTACTGAGGAGACTTCAAGAACAGGTTCGGCAGAAGGGCGCTGAGCAGGACTGATGCGCCAAGCTGAGTAAGCCAGAAGACGCTGTGCTGGGTTGGGGCCATTGAGAATGCTGAGGACTTAGGCAAGAATAGGTTTTTATTTGAAAGGTATGGAGCCCAGAACAACCAAACAAAAAACCTGTTATTCCATGTTCTCCTAGGAGTTGTTTCCAAGTTCTTGGGATTTTGAACAAACAATTGAGTAGAACACTCAGGAGTAAAATGAGTAAGATTTATTAAAAGAGAAGCCAGTGGGGCCAGGGAGGCAGCCTAGTGGCAGAGTGTTTGCCTAACATGCACGGGGTCCTGTGTTCAATCCTCAGTACTCAGGAGAGCGATGACAGAGAAGGCAAAAGTTAGCTCCTTAGACTGAGAGCATGCTTGTGAGAAGAGTTCACTTCTGGGAGGGGCAGGTACTGGATCCCTTAAGGATGACAGGAGAGCCCAAGTTGGTGACTGACTCATCCACCCATCCACAGGGGGAGTTTTTGACTTTACAAGGTTTTTAGAGGAAGTGTCATGGCATCCAAAAATTGACTTGTGTATGTGTGTGTTTGTGTGTGTGTGTGAAAACTGAAATGCAAATAAGGTTTGACAAGGGCCAGGATTATGTACTTTTTGCACATGCCTTGGTTTTTAGAGGATAAATTGACCTTTAGCTTTTGGCTTTCTGATATTTTGTATTAATCTTGTTGGCACTTGATATTTTGACACAGTCACATTTTCTCTGTCTTTTCTTTTCTTTTCTTTCTCTTTTTTTCTTTTGCCTTTTTTGAGACAGGGTCTCTCTATGCAGTTTGTGCAGGCCTTGAGCTCACTTTGTAACCCAAGCTGGTCTTGAACTCGCAACAATCCTCCTGCCTCAGCCTCCCGAGTTCTGGGATTACAGGTGTGAGCCACCATACCCGGCTTGTCTTGTTTTCTTACAGTGGAATGGGGTAAAAAAAAAAATCCAACTTCTTGTGCACAAAAGGGAAAGAATTGCCAACTATATGCCTTGTAGTAAGTAGCTACATTTATTGAAGATCACAGAACAGTAGCAGTGTGGAGAGGCAGAAGGGTAAAAGGAAAGAGGAGGATGAGGAACTCTCATTAACTCACACTTCCAGTGTTAAGGGTTAGTCATCTTTAACTCCAGGTATCTCCCATTGAGGTCAGAGTCCTTTAATCCTCCCATGGTGGTCAGACACCTCTGACTTTCTGTTATATACTTGTCCTTGACTACTTTCTACCTTAATTTTCCCCTGAGAGACATAGTTCCTAACATAATTCAGTGTTGAAGACCAACATTCTTGATATTTCAGAAGTACTATTTGCTGAGTATGGGGACTTTGTCTCTACCTGTATGGGAATCATAGAACACTTGCCCTAACTTATGTACAGGCGAAGAAGTGAAGACTGTGGGGTCAGTTGGGAGTTATTGATAGTCCTGGAGAATCAAAATCCTGAGGTGGAACATTGGTTGAAGCCTGAAAGAAAGAATTTGTAGAAGTTTGTTAATAGGCAAAGTCTGCTAGTTCAAACAAGAATAATTAATATAAGGACCACTATAAAAGACCCAAGACCATATCTGACTCTTAATTCTTCATAAACCCTTTATTGGATATGCTATTTTTACTGCCACTAAAGCAGATCCAATGATGGATTCCACCTACTGCAAAGTTTTATATATACCCGGCAGTTGCTGCTCCTATGCCATATACCTAGTTTCCACTTCATTCTGTTTGGGAACAGAACTCTGTTGAACTGCCTGATCCAGATTGTTTCTGCCATAGCCCTCAAGTGCAACTTTCAGATTCCTGGTAACCCCTAGATCAAATGGGCATTGGGGTACTGGGGCACATAACCATTTGGCCTGCCACACAAGTATTACTAGTTTGTTCAAAAGCCTCTCGATTACTATCCCACATGGTTCCCTTCTTGATATGGAGGGTGGGCAAATTGAGCAAAGTAGTTTGTAAATGTGCTAATACCCCAAAAGTCAGTCATTGGTAGAGGCTGCTGCAAATTTTTCTCAAAGGCCTTTTCAGGTATTGTGTGTATCTTACCCAACCACAGTACTCCTAAACCTTCTAGCATTTCTAGATACCTGCATCTTGTGGGAATTGATTTTTCATCCTCTCTCTTTGAAGTGTCCTTATATACCCTCCTGATAGTGCCCTAAATCTATGAGACTCTCAGAGTTTAGCATTGTATCAGCTATGTAATGAAACATTTTCATAGTGGGTGGGCAGAATAGTAAGTCAAGGACCCATACCACTACTTCATGCCAAAGGGTGGGGCTATGCACATAGCACTAGGAGACATTAAATGCAAGCTGGTCCTGAGCCTCAGCAACTAAGGGAATACTAAAGGAAGCATTAATTAGCAAGATCCAGAACAGCATGGTAAGATTCCTAAATGCATCAGCTTTATTTAGCCAAGAGAACAATGCTGGTCACTACCTTAATTTTCTATGATACACAATCATTCTTTCCGAGTTGTTCATTTTTTTAAAAACCAGCTATTCTGGACTGCTAAAAGAACTATGGACTGGGCAGACAATTCTTTTTTAAAAATTGTCTTGCTTTGTAGTGCAGGCTGGCCTTAAATTCACAGTAATTCTTCCTGACTCAGCTCCCAAAAGGCTAGGATTACAAGTGTGCCCCACTGGGCAGAAAATTCTTTGTAGTCTGTACCCTTAATAGAGAACCTATGGCATGCATGCTGCAGTGATGATGTCACGAGTTGTAGGAATTGGTTTTCTAAGCTAAAACTTCAGTATTCAGGTTTAATTTCAGTGTTGGCACTTTGCATTAAATAAGTGGGTTTTGTGTTACAGTTTAGGTGCTCAGTTTCTGAAAGGTTTGCCATCCTTGGGTGTCTTTAGCCTGAGTTCTACTGGTAAGGTTTTTAACTCTTGTTGCCAATGGGCAGCTACTACAATAAGCATTCAGTTCAAAGGTTGACCTCCATTAAAAAATTTTGGACTTTTTTACCTTTCGCAAAAAGTTTTGATTTGTTCTTAAGCCTATCCCCATTCTACCTATCCAGTAGTTTCTACTGATTTATAATGAAACTCGGGATACTAACTATACCAACATTCCCAATGTAACATGTTAAACCTTCTACAATTTTTTGAATTGCTCATTTTTTCCTCTTCAATTCATATTCTCTTTATCCTTCATGGGTTGACTTTAGAAACTTGAAACTTTTGCATTTCTCCTTATGCTCAATGGTACCTTTTTTATTTTGAAAAAAAATTTAAAAGTCAAAAAATGAAAAAAGCCATGATATACAATTTCAAAGCAAGATAATAGGAGATTAACAATGGTTAACATATTGCATATTATTATCTTAAAAGTAGTTGTTTAGATTAAAAGATAAAAACACGAGAAATAGATCAAATTATGTAAGCTCTAACCTTTTTTTTGGTGAACTAATAGAGATTAGTAGCATATTCTAGCATATATGTATGTACATTATATATACATACTATATATATATTCTTTTTTTTAGTTTTTTAAAATTTTATTTAAAGAGGGAAAAAAGCAAAACAGAAAAAAAAGGGAACAATACAGAATTACAAAAAAAAGTAAACAGTAAGAAATCACTAGTTGATAAATTACATATTGTTTTGTTATATACAGTTGTTCAAGTTACAAAATTAAAGCATACAAAGTGGACATTCGAACAGTGAGGCTGCAAACAGTTCTGTTCAATGATTCAATAATAATGTAGCAACATGGTTATCAATCCTACAGACTTAAACATACATGCAGTTATATCCTTTAGAGCACTTTCTTTTCCTCCTATTACTTTTTCAAGTCCATTATCTGTTTAGTTATATCATGTTTCAGCTTGCTCAATTCCTTAATGATCTTTTTTGTTGTTGTTATTTACTTTATATATATATATGTATATATATATATATATATTTTTTTTTTTAATTTAAAGAGAAACAAAAGCATGTAAAGGGTAGAGGTAATACAGAATTCAAAAAAAAAGACAAACAATAAGAAATCACTAGTTAATAAATTACATATTGTTCTCTAAGAAGTAGTTGTGCAAGTTACAAAATTAAAGCACACAAAGTAGATAGTCAAACAGTGAGAGTGTAGACAGCTACGCATGCATGAATCTCTGCATGTATTTCTATACTATATTAGAGGGAAAAACAAAACATGGCAAAACAAAACAAAACAAATTCCTATAAAAACATGAAACCAAAAAGGTGTATAAAACCACAGTACAAGGTGATCTACAATGATTACTGTGTTGTTTCTTATTATCTTCAATAGAATGTCTACATCATCAGGCATAATTGAATATAGCAGTAGGATTGAGTATAGCAGTAAATAACAATATTAGTAAAAATAAAATTTTGTAGACAGTATAAAACTTCAAAGGCAAGTGATAATCAAACCAGAGTGGATATTCTAGTGAATCTTGTCATCTTCAGTGCAGTTGCCTATACTCTCAGACTTGATACTATCAATCATAACAGCTTTGAATAAAATCTATCAATACAAAACAGCAATCTAACAGACCAGATTCGATTACAATCAGTCATGGTAAAACAGTGTAAGTTATACAGAGCTTTAGATTAAATTAATAGGAAATTAAGGATGATTACCATACTATATCCTGTTATTTTCAGGATTACTGTCTGTGCCCTCAAATCTAGTACAGGTAGAATGACTGGAACAGAATATAATGCATCTAAGCAGAGTAGTGTGAGGAATGTGGGTTTTAAATCCTGGAGCACTATTAGCAATACAGTGTATCAAGGCCATCTATGTTAGAGATTATAGCCAACCTTCTCTGCCTCATTTCTGCTATGCTATTTTTCTGCCTGTTTGTCTAGTTTTCTCCTTCACTTTACTGCCTGCCCCATTCACTGAGGCCTTTCTTCCACTGTTCCTAAAATCCTGGGTTTTTTTTTCTCTCTCTCTAGAATGTCCTTTAGTATTCTCTGTAGGGTTGGATTGGTGGTCACAAACTCCCCCAGTTCCTCTTTGTCATGGAAGCATCTTGTTTCTCCATTAATTTCTAGTGACAGTTTTGCAGGATACATCAATCTGGGCTGGAATTATTTTCTTTCAGGGCTTAGAAGACTTTGCTCCAAGCTCTTCTTGATCTGATGGTCTGTGTTGAGAAGTCAGCCATGATTCTGATGGGCTTACCTTTATAGGTAATCTGTTTCTTTTCTCTGACAGCTTTTAATATTCTGTTTTTATACTGAATTTCTGGCATCTTGATTATTGTATGTCTGGGTGTAGCTCTGTTTTGGTTGTAGGTGGCTGGAGTTCTGTATGCCTCACACAACCGAATGTCATTTTCTTTTTCCATGCTTGGGAAGTTTTCCTTAATTATTTCCATGAATAGACTTTGTAATTCACCTGTATGTATTCCTGCTTCTTCATTCACATTTCTTATTCTTAAATTGTAGATTCTCTTGTGATCTTCTAGCCTTTGTATTGTTACTGCCTGTTTCCTTGTTATTTTTAAGAGATCTTTCCTTTCATAATCACACACTGCTAACTTGTCTTGAAGTTTTGATAGTCTATCTTTTAAGGAGTTTTGTCAGCTTTCAATGCAGTTTTTAATTTCTTGGTAGTCTCTTTGAATCTGCTTCATGTATTCTATATTTTCTTTATATTCTTTATCGAATGTTTCTGTCCTTTTTTTGTGTTCCTCCCTTCTTCCGTCTGTATCATCCTGAGAGATGCTTCATGAGAGCATTTTTTTTTATTACTCTACCTATATCCTGCTTTACCTGATTTAATATTTCAGTTTTGAGCTCATCTACAAGGTCCCAAAGATATCTCTTAATGTCCATTGAAGCCATGTCTGGTACTGTGTGTTTGCCGCCCTCAGTCTCCCTTGTTTTTCCTTCTCCTGGATCAGTGCTCTCAGGGTTCTGGGCTGGGGACCTCCTCCTGCCTCTCTCTCCTGTCATGGCCCTGGCTTCCTCCACACAAGTTACAGTGCAGGTCCCAACCCCCTTCCCTGTTGGCCACGTTTCCTCTGAAGCACACTGGTGAGGGCACTCCACCCTTTCCTGGCTGCTCTTGTCACTGAGATGTAAGCAGCTTTTGCATATGCCTGCCCCTCACCACTGGGCCAACCAAACTTCAGGGTCCTTTACCCAGTTAGTGCTTACTAGCCGCAGGGAATCGATTTGGGACTGATTTTTAGAACGTCAAACTGATAAACTTCTTTCTTCTTGTACTAAGAACTGAACTCAAGGCCTTTGCACTGAGCTACATCTCCAGCCCTTTAAAAAAAAAACTTTTGTTTTCTCCAGACTGGGTCTCACTAAGTTACCCAGGTTGGACTTACATTTGTGATCCTCTTGCCTTAGCCTTCCAGAGTGCTAGGGTTAATAGCATGCACTACACACTTGGCTGAAAATGTTTTGGTGTTGTATTTTATTTTATTTTGTTTTTTTTTAAACAACTATTTACCTTCTAGTTCCAAAAGTAATTT
>PVLA01016054.1:0-22344 GCA_004027455.1 Hydrochoerus hydrochaeris
GAGGGTCTAATTTGGGATTCTGGCCTGGAGGCCTTTACTAGCTGTTCTTGGGTGTCAGTAGCTGTTCCTCTGCTTTATAATTTCCTATAAAAATTGAATCTGTCTCAAAGCTGGCCCAGATGAAGGGTCTGGATACTGACTGAGAACAGGAGCAAAAGGCTTTTCTCAATCTGCATCCATCCAGAGCAGCTCAGAGAGATCTGAAAAAGAACTTGGGAGTTTTGGAGGGAACTTTTTAATTGGAGACATTCACAATATGTGTATAAACAGAAAAATATTAATAGTCAGCATTTATCCTGCCAAAAAGGGTAGAGCATTTCTGACCTGATGGCCTTATCAAGATTGTTCCCTGCTGTTTATGCTGTCAAGAACACACAACTACATAGGCACCAATAACGGCTCCTGAGCTGAGTCAGCCCCACTGCCTCATGTTAGAGTGCCGCTCCCGCCGTCCCAATATTAGTGAGAACCCTTCTGTAATGACAGAATACATTCTAGAACTCTGGGACCTTAACTTCTACTCTCGTATTTTTCCCAAGAACTCCAGGCAACTTACATTTCACCACCTCCCATTTCCAACTACCTCTGAAAGAAAAAAACCCTGTAAAATCAGCTTAGTTTTCCTAGTGTAATCCTTTGCTTGTATGAATGAACAAGTGTACATTTGCAGTCTTCAGCATCTTTTCTATGGCAAAATAAATGGGACTTTGGCTCATAGGAATACATGACTGTTTAGTTTGTATATGTTGACCATTTGTATGTCTTCATTTGAGAGCCATCTGTTCAAATCATTTGAAATTGGACCTTGTATTTTGTTGTTGTTGTGTTCTGTTGTGTTGTACTGTTTTGTTTTGCTTTTGGATTTTTTGGTTTGGCTTGGTTTGCTTTTGTTGTTTCCATCTGCTTGATCTTGAGTATTGTGGATATTAATCCCTTATCAAATAAAAATTTGCAAATATTTCTTCTCATTCTGCTGGTTGTCTCTTCAAGGCGTTGATAGTTTCTTTTTATGTGAAAAAGCTTCTTATTTAATATAATCTCATTTGTTTATTCGTGATTTTTGTTATGTGTATTTCAGGGTCTTTTCCAAAACTCTTTGCCTATCTCAATGTCTTGAAGGATTTCCCCATGATTTTTGTAGTAGTTATGATTTAGATCTTATGTTTGTTTTAGGGTGATTCATTTTAAGTTGATCTCTGGTGAGAGGTAGGATTTACTTTTGTTCTTTCACACATGTATGACACATTTTCTAATGCCCTCTAGGTATCAGGAAGTATGTCTTGGAGACTCAGTTCGAAGCAGTCATCTTGAGCTGGTCAGACTAGTGGACACATTACAAGTGTCTTCATAGAAATCTTTTCTCTGATAACTTCTTTGTTGTTTGGGTATTAGCAAGGGTACAGTAAGCTGGCCCAGTAATAGCACTACTTTACAAAGACATTTTATAAGCATAGTTGGCATTCATTCTGAACCTGATATCCAACTCAACCATGGAGACAGTAGATATTATCCAAGATCTAAAACAACTTGATCTTTGGACAATATTCAAGGGCCAGTGCTATTGATCTCAGAGTATACTAAATACAGAGCATACTGGGTATACAGTTATGTGTACTGGTTAGAATAATTTTGTGGGTGAGGTGATGGTAAAATTATATAATAGGCATTCAACTGGCACAGTAGATTACAACTGAATATTACCTTGCATGTGGGATCCCCTGAAAGTGACTCAGGGTCTACATTATTGATGAGAAGCAGGCTGTGTCTTGGATTTAAAATAATTTATAATAATTTGGAATCCACTTTCACTATGACCAGGTCATGTGTACATACAGTTATAGACATCATAACTTTTCATATTTGTTATTGATGATCATTTTTGCTATATTATTAAAGCAATTTAAATATTTTTAGTTGCCAAGAATATTATCTGGCTACTATGTTTTAAAAATGAATCAAAAATATGTCAAAGAAAGGAAATTGTTTGATAAGCTTGGGGTAAATATTCTGGAAATCATCTTCTGCTAAAGCATGCACGCAAGGAATACAACAAACCATTGGCTTTCACTGATGGATACTTTAGAGATTCATTTTGGTGGAAACTGACAACTCAGTTGTTTTATTACACTTTCTAGAAAGAGCACATAATGGAGTGAATTGATATTATTCCTTCATAGAGCATTGAGGCAAATGCATGTAGCATTCTAAACCTTTATTGATATGCTGGGGAGTAACACCCTGAACCTGCTGGAGACACAAGATAGAGGTAGAGTCATTGAGTCACTTCCCCCGACCAATAAGGACCTCTGTAATCTTACAAAGCTAGCACATATATTCTGTGATTATAAAATTAAGCCAGCCCATTGTAGACCATTTAAAAGCAAATGAAAGGAAAGGTGAGAAAAAAAGAGCCCCAAATCTCCCATGTCCTTACCAGCAGGTAGAACTGACAAATATTTCCTTTCTGCTCTTTTTTAGGTACCTGCATGTGTGGTCAGGGTGTAAATTTACCTCCTTCTGGATTTATATTTTATATCAAAAGATATCATTTGTTATGAATTCTAACTGTTAGATTTTATATATATTACTTAAGGTTTCTAATAAATGTACTTAACTGAGTATAATTACCTTTTATCTACCTTGATAATTTCCTATAAATTCTGAGTTTCCTAGTTCTTTTCTCTTCCCTTATATATTTATTTATACAAGTGTAGCATTTTTAAATTATTCTCTTCATTCTCCTTTTTTATGTTTTATTTATTTTATTAATACACATTTGCAGTACATAATGATTATGGTTATCATGGGGAGCTGGCGCATGTGCGCAACACATCTTAGTTTTTATCTGTGTTTGTTTATTTTAATCTGCCGCCCTTCCCCTTCTGTCCTCCTCCTTCCAGCTCTTGGTCCTGTTCCCCATGTGTGCAAATTCTATTGTAGTTTTTTTTTTTTCGCTTTTGCTCCCTCCTTCCTTCTCTCAATCCTCGCTTCCACACCCATTTTAAAAGATCTCCCTCTTCCTTTCTAATAGTCAAGCATCTCAGATGTCTTGCATCAGACGTACAATAATGAAAAACACTTAAAGTAATGCAGTAAAATGCTTTCATTCATTTTGATTTTAAAAGAATATAAGTGCTACTTTGCCACTCTGAAGGACACAGGTTTACATCAAACATGTCTTGTTACATAAAAACTTACACATTTCCATTCCCTGCAACCACAAGAGTTTTGCTGTTTTCATCATCTAATTTTTTCCTTTCTTCTCTACTTTACAAATCAATATAGATATTTCTGAATTGCTTTTTGGTAAACTTTTCCTTTTAAATCCAATCAGTATATCTTGGATGGTAAATCATCCTCTCTTGTTGTTACCTCTACTTCATTGTGGCTCATTTTCTTTACTGTACTTAGGATTTTTGTATTTGTCATGCCAAATAAGGATTGTGAAGAATAAGTCATTTTTTAAAATCTTTGTTATATTATATTATGATAATTTGTCAAGAAAAAATGTGGATGGGAAATGTTTCATATTTTCTAAACTAAGGAAGGTTTATATGGAAATTCTATAATACTAACATACTTAAAATCATTTTTATATAGGAGAAATAAATTTGGAGCCTAAACATGGATATACATTTTGGACAATTTTTTTCTTCTTTTACTGCTTGAGCCTGGTTTATAGTATTTTGGGGGTAGCCCAAACAGAAGCAGATAGTTTGATTATTCAAATTCAGTTTTGGTCTGTGAATATCTGGAGTTTTTTATTCTTAATTTTCTATATTTTTACTTTTTTTCTCCCTTAGATTTCCCAGATTTTAAAATTTTAATTGCTTGTTTTAAACGGAAAAAGATAAACAATGAAATCAAAGCACAAAACCAGGTTAGTAGCACAGTTGCAATGGTTGATAGACTGCACAGTGCTGTCATCTTAGTAGTTATTCAGGGTACAGGACACAGCCATGACATCTTGTCTAAACAGTGTTAGCATGGACATGCTTTTCAAGGTACAGATAGCAGCTGGCTGTACAGCTGTCTCACCTGTCTGATGCATGTAGACCTTTTTCTTTTCCCCTTTCTTCCTTTTGCCTATCATAGTTATTTTCTTTTATTTGTAACAGGTTCATATGGGCTTATGATCAATTCCTGTGTTTCTTTCTGATTTATTATCTACTCATACTTACTTTGAGCATTACTTTATCCCAGATTTTCTCCTAGAGGTCCTTACTGAGAAGACTTCTCATTTACTGATTCAAGGGAATAAAACAGAACAAAATGTAAATATTGTTCATGAGGAAAGGAAGGAATTCCAAGTAGCAGTAGGTTCAGAAAAAGCACACACAAGATGAAGGCAGAGAGAGGGTTAGTAAGTGAGGTGTGGCCCGAGGAATGAGCAAATACCCACTAGGAACAATACAAACTTACGCTGGGACTTGACACAAGAACGTCGCTCAACATATTTTGATTGAACATTGAAATAGTGAAGACTAATCTCTTCCAGTCTTCTTACAGGGACTTATGGAGCCAGAATCCAGGCCCAATGGAACAGTCATTGCTGAGTTTATTCTACTGGGTTTGGTGGAGACACCAGGTCTTCAACCAGCTGTCTTCGTGCTCTTCTTCTGTGCCTACCTGGTCACAGTGGGGGGCAACCTCAGCATCCTAGCAGCCATCTTGCTGGATCCCAAACTCCACATGCCCATGTACTTCTTCCTGGGGAACCTCTCAGTGCTGGATGTTGGGTGCATCAGTGTCACTGTTCCCCCAATGTTGGGTCGACTTCTGTCCCACAAACGTACGGTTTCGTATGGTGCCTGCCTCACTCAGCTCTTCTTCTTCCATCAGTTTGCTGGTGTGGACTGCTTCCTGCTGACGGCCATGGCCTATGACCGATTCCTGGCCATCTGCCGGCCCCTCACCTACAGCACCCGCATGAGCCAGACAGTCCAGAGGACATTGGTGGCTGTGTCCTGGATGTGTGCTTTCACCAATGCCCTGACTCATACCGTGGCCATATCCACACTTGACTTCTGTGGGCCCAGAGTGATCAACCACTTCTACTGTGACCTCCCACAGCTGTTCCAATTCTCCTGCTCCAGCACCAACCTTAATGAGCTACTGCTTTTTGGTCTGGGGATCCTCATGGCTGGTGCACCTGTGATTCTCATTGTCACTTCCTACATCCATGTGGCAGTTGCAGTCCTGAGAATCCACTCTGCTGAGGGCAAGAAGAAGGCCTTCTCCACATGCAGCTCCCACCTCACTGTGGTGGGCATCTTCTATGGGACAGGCATCTTCAGCTATATGAGGCTGGGCTCAGTGGATGCTTCAGACAAGGACAAGGGTATTGGCATCCTCAACACTGTCATCAGCCCCCTGCTGAATCCACTGATCTACAGCCTTAGGAACCCTGATGTGCAGGGTGCCCTTCAGAGGGTGCTCACAGGGAAGCAAGCTATGCTGTGAAAGGTGTCCCAGAAGAGCCCAAACCACACAGCAGCAGTCCCTGTCTCTCCTAGGTCTCTGAGCAAGATGACTTTTGTTAGAAAGTAATGCTCTTGCTTCCCAAAGAGGCTCTACTTAGCAGTAGGTTGACACGTCTTGCAGAAAAAAGCCCTTGGCCAGCCATTTGGTCCTAGGAACACTTCCCAGTCTGGACTGAGGTGACACTGAGCAAGTTCTGTATCCTGGGAGGCTCAAAGTCCTACAGGGAGGGCCCCTCATTGTATTTTTTGCTTAGATTCTCTACAAGGTAGCAAATGAAAAGTCACAGCCTGGTGCAAAGAAGTGGCTCATCGGGCTGTCTGGCTTCCCCTGAAAGCAGCTCCTCCACCCGCTTTCACACTGAGTCCCACCAAATGATTCAGAACTTGTGCAGTAGAGCTGGGAGCTTTGGTCTCCAGCACCCTGCTAGGGTACTTCAAACACAGTAGAGAATGTATATTTCTCTCTTTTCTAAAGGAAAATTGTGTATTGATTTTTAAATTTTTTCATTAGAAAATATATTTATGAAAAGAAAATGAAACAGATTTTATCAGTAGAAAATTAAAGTCAACACCATCACTCTCTTTGTCTTTACTCTTCATAATTTAATTCTCCAGGTGTAACTACTAAGAATATCATGCTTAGCTCTTCTAGCTTTTTATAAATATATAAACAATTTTACATAACTTGCTTCTATATTTTTCTATCAATATAAACAAGTTTTGTATATTTCTTGTCAATAGGGGTGTCATGTGATTTTTTTGTTTATACAGTACATAGCAGGTAGATTATTTTACCTGTCAAATAGCTAAAAAAATTTCTCTTAGCATTAATTAATGTTTTCTAGCATTATTTTATGAGTAAACCACAGTTTATTTAAAAATAGGTTTTGATAGAGTTCATATTGTTTTCAGATATACCATTTACAATCAATAATATAAAGAATATTCATCATAGTTATATTAATTTTCAGTGAGCATTTCCATATGTTTAAATAAATAAAATTGAGTTGTATGAAATAAAAATTAAGATTTAGATATACATTTTTGCCCTTTACAAAAATTTTGGAGATTTTATTATTCTAGAGATAAATAAAACTGCTCATTTGCTAACATCTGATAACAGTGGAAATTATGAGTAAATGCTTCTAATTTTTTACAATATGAAGATAAAAATTACTGAGTTTATTTTGGTATGAATTTTTATGTTCACAAAGTTGAATGTATTTTCCATTATTATCTATGATATGGGCTAAATTGTGTTTCTCTCAAATTTCATACGTGGAAGTTTTCATCTCTGATGTGACTTATTTGGAGATAAAATCGTGGATTTCTGCTCTCCCCTCCGTTCCCCTGCCCTCCCCTCTCCTCTCCTCTTCTCCCCTCTCCTTTCCTCTTCTTTCTCTTTCTTTATTTGTTCTTGTTTTCTTCTTCTTCTCCTCCTCTTCCTCTTTCTCTTTCTTTTCCTTCTCTCTTCTTCTCTCTCTCTTCTTTTTCCCTGTCCCTCCCTCCCTGTCACATGAGAATGAATTAAAAAGTGCCCATCTGCAAGTCATGAGGAGAACCTTCACCAGAATCTGACCATTTGGGAACAGTGATCTTGAAATTCCAGCTTCAGAATGCTGAGCAAATACATTTCTGTTGTTTAAGCCACACAAACTATAGTACTTTGTTTGGCAGCCTGCACGGGTGAATATAATTCCTTCCTACTTCTTTATTTGCAATTGTCTTTTCATAACCTTTTCTCTCTTTCTACCAGATTGTTAGTTTTTAATTGATTTATAGGAATTTTGTGCACTGTGCATTATAACCTTTTGTGATATATTTTGCAAATATTTTCACATGGTCTTCCCATTTGTTGTTTTTCTTTCATCTTTGTTTTCACAACTTATGCCAATTGGAAATTTTATATTTTTATGTCAGCTCTCCTCAGAAGCAGGGTAATATTCTTTGCAGTGAGAGTAATAGACACAATAGGAGAATAAGAGTGACATTGGAGGTAGCAGCTGGCCATCGTATTTAATGCTATAGGCTGGGCTATCAGCCATGGAGCACGGTTGCTATTATTGAAACACAAATATTTTCAGATTATCCCCAAAGTGTAGCTCCCAGTATACTGAACTCAGTAGGCATCACAAGCAGAAGTGGAAGTTACACTCTCTGGGCAAAGGAGGCTGATGGAAGCAGGGAAAGAGTAAGCCAGATGCACAGTAAGCTGATGAATTTAGGTCCTTGCAGCCAGAGGGTCACAAGCTTGGACACCTACTCCTCAGAGTCCTGGGTAGCCTTAGACAAATCACTCAGTTACTTTGAACTTCAAGTTATTTACTTGTAAAATGGAGATAATAAAGATACCTCCCTCAGAGAATTGGTGAAAGGGATGATTGGGATTTAATGTATCTAAAGTGCAAGGGCTGGTGGCATGCCCATAGCAAACTCAAAATAAAAATAACCAGTCATTAAGCGAAATAAGTAACAGGTGGTGCCCTACCAAGAATTCTGAATGTTACTCCATTTAATTCTGCCATCCACTGGAAGAGGGTGTATTACACACACTTTGCAAAAAACACACTGAGGCCTGGATGTTTTAAGCAGTTGCTTATACATGGAGGACAGGCCACCTATCTACAAAGCCCAGCTGGCTTCCAGCACAGAGGATTCTGTCCCTAAGGCTGAGTGGACCATTAGCTCTGTGGAGAGGGCAAGAGAGTCTGAAGTTGCCAAATTTCTGTCTTCTCTCATTTCTAGCAATAGATTCTAAACTCCTAAGAACCTGGCCTAAAAATCACAGTAGGGAACAATTTAAAGCCCTCCCTCCACTCCCATCACCTTCTCCTGGCCCAGCACAACAATTCACCTTCCTCTCACAGCACAACGATTCACCTTTCTCTCAGGATCATTATGAGACTCCTGAGATACAGTCCCTCCAGGCTGCACTTACAAGGCCCTGGGAGGAGCTGTCTTCATCAGACTCATTAAGAATTTGAAGCTGGAAAGGGCCTCACACATCTTTGCCTCCATTCCTGGGTTTATGCCTCCTCCCCAGGTGCAAGGCAGGCTTCCTTCTCCTTCTTAGTTTTAGAGTCAGCCAGCATCAGCTTCAAATCTGGGGGAGCAATATCCTCAATCAGATTCTGTGCTGGTTCCACCTATAGTGGTTCCACCCTTGGGTGACTTTGGGAAAACAGACAACTCCTCTGTGATCTCATCGCTTAACCTGAGTTTTTGTGGCATTACCCTTTATTGTCCCCATAGATTAATATGGGGAGGGGAAGGAGAGGAAGACATTGAAGAAATTCTACACCTTTACCCTGAGGTGTAAAGTCCCCCTGCTTTACTACTTCAATGTGTCTGAGGACATGTATTAGTGACCCACACAGCTGCCTCCTTCTTCATGGGACTGATTTTGAGGTCCCAGGAGGCTATTACTATGATGGAAAATGCACACATACACATGGTATCAGACTCACTGTATCTCAGACTCATAGATACAGCCCCATATTGCTTCCAGGGTGGCCAGCTGAGCTGTGCAGTTTCCTGCCCCTTCCATCCCTTTCCAGGAAACCTCACTAGGCTCTAAGCCATCAAAGCTGAGTTCTTTTATAGCCCTCCCTCGCCTCCCATGCACAGGACAGAGACACTAGCTGCTCCTCAGTGAGTCAGTTCTCTTCATTCTACAGATGGGAGAAGCAAAGTCTTGATAGCAAAAGTAAGAGACCTACTCAGGATGACACCAAACAGGAGACAGACCTGAGACTACCACCCACTGAGGCTCTTCCTCCAGATAACTTTTAAATCCTTTTGGGTGAAGCTTGTTTCCAGATCCTGTGAGGGTTTGTGGAAGCAGATTCAGGGTTCCACCTGACTGGGCCCCCAAGACCAGCCTTGATGCATGAAGGAACCACGGAAGCCTCAGAGCAGGGGGTGGTTGCAGCATAATGAAGGAAGCCTGGGGCTCTGGTGGGCTTCAGCTAGGGAACTCTAAAGGAGTTTCATGGGTGCCGACCCTTGTGATCCTGTCATTTCAAATGGCCTGGGTAGGGAGTCCAGTGCACAATTCAGAGACATTACATACTCCTTATTTCCTGTTGATTAAGGGCTAAAGATCCGGCTGTAATTTTAAAGACTATTTCTTCTGATCACAGAGAAATGTTTGTGATGTTTATATAGAAAATTTTTAGCCAGGCATGGGGGCACAGGCTTGTAAACTCAGCACTTGGGAGGCTGAGGCAGGAGATCATTGTGAGCTGAAGAACAACCCGAGCTACAAAGTGAGCTCAAGGCCTCCCTGAACTGCATGGTGTGATTCTGTCTCAAAAAAAAACCTGATGTCAAGTGTGAATTCCTCCACCTGTGTGCCCCTTCTAGACAAAGAGAAGAGTCATCTCCACAGCAGTAATTCATGCCTTTCACACAACCCCCTCCTCAAGGCACACCAGTCCCTCAGTCTAGCACAAATCCCAACTTGTCCAAAATATGCTTTCCTGATTCCTATTTGTTAGAGTGACACGTCTTTGCCAGGAATTCTATGTGTCAACCAGTACTGCCATTCATTTACTTATGAAATGGTAACAAACAAAATGGGCTGCTGCATACATGTCCTGAAGGTGAGTCAGACAGGACTGTTGTCCTGAAATTGGAATAACTAGGCCAAGTAGCCAAATTATTATGCCAGGAAATAATGCCATGTAGAATAAAATATAGGTGTATTTGGAATATTGAAGACACAAATGTCCCTCTCAAGTGGGTACAGTCAGATCTGGGAAATATTTCTTGGGGAGGTAGCATTTCAGCTGCGTTGTGAAGACTTCGACCTTTGACACTGGAAGAACGCTATGCGGAAAATCTAACATAAACAAGGATAAGGTATAGGAAATCACAGCCATTATAATCCGATGACATGATCAAAATAAAGAAAGGTGTCAGAGGGCAGGTGCTGACTGGTCATGAGCCACCTCTACCACTTATTTGGATTTGAGCTATTGCACCCTGCGAGGTAAGACATTGGATCTGCAAGGGAACAGCTACAAAGACTTATGGGATGGATGTTTGCATCTTATAGTGGATTACAAATAAATGCAGGGAGAATTAAAAGGACAAGGCTTCATGAGATACATTGGGCTTCTAAAGTGGCAGTGCACAGAGTGATTAAGGGGAGGGCTCTGGAGACAGAATGACTGTGTCAGTGTCCTGTCTGTGACTCTTGATTTGTGTCTCTGCTTTGCTTTCCATAAAATTGGGATTAAAAATTTTGTACTGATTTGTAGGAATGCTGGGAGGAGTAAATCAGCAGGTACAGGTAAAGAAAGTGCTGGACACTACTGGAAGCCTAGCCTAGCATTCTTCCAGTAATTCTCAGCCACGAGTATTGTCAGAGAATGCTTCAAGGAAATCATCAGTATCAAGAACATTGGAGAATGTAAAGGAATAAAATTCTGGCTTCCTTTTTATTCAGCTAGTTCATTATAATGTGGGATTAGATAGATGTGTCACCATCAGCCCCAGGAGATCATACCAAACAGCACTTTTAAAATCTGTGTTAGTTATAGATAATCTGGAACATTGAAAAATTTGAAGAAAATGAAAACCACCCATATTAATTACCTAAATCTCTAATAAAAGTTTATATTTTCTAGTCCTCTTTTTTTCTGAATTAAAATGATGTCATACAAGTTTTGCATCCTTCTTAATCACATTGCTGTTAGTACTATTTCCCATTTTTCTGTTGAATTGTTGGCCTTTTTCTGTCTTAGATGTAGCTCTTTGTGTGTTAGAGAAATGGGCCTTTATCTCTGACATCAAGGGAAAATATTTTTCCTACTTTGTTGCTTTTTGATTATGTTTATAGTTAGGTGTATTAATTTGAATTCAAATGAGGAAGCAAAAACACTATGAATCTTATGGAACAATTTACTCTAGGAATTACATTTCAAATTGCATTTAAGGTAAAAGGAGTTGAAGAAATAATCTGAGAAGAATCAAAGAACAGGTGCTAAGCAGCTCTAGGTGGGTGTAGGAGTTGGAAATTGCATGAAGGTGGCAAGTCTGGCTAGAGGAACAGAACTGTGAAGGGGGTTCATGTGAAAGTTGGAAGTTAATTGACCCTTCATAGCTACCACCTCAAAGAGTTCAGAGTAAAGTGTCAGTGGGTGACCATGTTGGCAATCAGGGCAAATGAAGGACAGAGCAAAGCAAGGAAAAGCAAGAATAAACTGGAGCCCTAGAACACCCCTGTGTCTGATCCTCTTTAAACTTTACACTTTGGGACCTGTTGTATTACTTATCCTACAACTGTTAGGCAAATTCCCCTGTGACATGTCCAACCTGAAATCTTACACGGAATGAGATTTGGGGAGGTGTAGTACCAACTTAATCAAATGGCTGGAATTTTTGAATTTTAATAGATTGATCAGTTTTTGTGTTTCATTTTTCATTTTTTTAAAATGTCAAATCATTCTTATATAACTCTTCCATTTTTTCTAATAACTTTATTACTTAATTTTTACATTTAAATCATGATTCTTTTAGTATGTGAGGCATGTGTACAACTTCTTTCTACATAGCTATGATATTGCTCCAATATCTTTTATTGAAAAACATATATTCATATTAATTTAAGATGCTACTAAGTTTCTGGGTTACTTTAAGTATAGTCCTAGATTTTTCATTTCATTCCACTGTTTGTCCTGCTGTTTTTAAGAAAGTAAAGAATACTTATGTTATTCTGGCTTTATAACATGCTTTAAAATCTAGACCATATAATCCTGCTCACTGATTTTTCTACTTGGTCTTCTTATTGTTCTCTATGAGCTTTAGAACTAGCTTAACACTTATGTTTTCAATAT
Organism: Hydrochoerus hydrochaeris; assembly: GCA_004027455.1. Taxonomy (NCBI): domain Eukaryota; kingdom Metazoa; phylum Chordata; class Mammalia; order Rodentia; family Hydrochaeridae; genus Hydrochoerus; species Hydrochoerus hydrochaeris. Next base: position 12,326 of record PVLA01016054.1, read on the forward strand.
CCTGTTGGTATCTTTGTTTAAATTTCTATAATTCCAAAAATTATTTATTAATAATTTGGGGATAAATGAAATTCTGATGATGTGAACTTTTTGCATCCAAAAACATGACTCTTTTTCCCATTTGTTCAAATCTAATTTTGTCTTTTTGTCATATGTGATATTTATGAAATTATTTCACACCTCTTGTTAAGGTTGATTTTAGAAAGCCAGTCATCATTGTTATAAGAACTTCCCCCTGCCATTATATCTTCTAATATTTTTCTTCTAAAGAGAAAAAATAATAAAAACAATGATGCAAAATTTCAAAACAAGATAATAGGAGAGTAACAATAGTTAATACACTGTGTGCTGTCATTTTCAAAGGATTTGCTCATATTGTAGGAGGTAGGCATGAAAAATTGATCAAACAATATAGGCACAAACATTTATTTTCAATGAACTGATAGAAATTAGCTCTTTTTTAATTTTACTTTTAAGAGACTAAAACCAAATAAAATAAAACAGAGTAAAGCCAATCAAAACAATTAAAGCAATATAGGACTTCAAAACAAGATAATAGGAAATCAACAAAGGCTGACATAAGGCCTCTTGTTCTCTTCACAATAGCTGCCCATACCATCAGACCTAATAAATTCAAATAAAATGGAACAGAATAAAACCAATCAAAATGAAGCAGTGAAAGTGATATGTTAATTAGGTTTCTTTTCCTTGTTGTTTTTGTGAATGCTTTTTATATTTCCCCCAAAATATGCTACCTTTAGAGATGAAGTAAGTCTATAATTTAAGAAAATTCTTCATTTATTACTATTTTAAAATAATTTTTAAGTAAATAATAAAACTATTATCCAACACCTCTTCAAGTTTAGAGAGAATAATAGTTTTCCCTTTTAGCCTATTAATATCATTAAATATACTAAACTTTCAAATATATTTAAAACAGTTTTACAATCCTGGAATAAACCCAACTAGTAATGATGGACAATTACTGGTTTATATTTCTACTTGCTAGGCCTCATTATTTCTCTTAGGATTTTACTTCATTATTAATAACTGACACTGGCCAATATTATTCTTTCCTCTTCCTTTTTTCAGTGTGTTACTTTGGGTTGATTTGGAGAATCCATTTTATGCTTTAAGCCTGAACATAATTTGAGAAGTTTTCCTTCTTCCACATTCTGGAATTGCTTAAGTGACACTGAAAAAGTTTTATTCTTTAAATGTTAGTCACAGATTCCCTATTTTAGCAAGGGAGGATGGATGATCATGGTACAGTAATGCAGCACAGTAGCTTATGGAACAAATTTCTCTATTTTATGCTCTTTAGTAATTAGTACCCATTTTGATATTTCATTTTGTCAGAAGTGAACCTTCATAAATTATACTTTTATCAAATTTGACCCAGTTTTTCCAATTTTAAAAAGTGTTTTCACATAGACCAGGGCAAAGTGGACTTTGTAGTAGTATTTTTTTTTTTTTTTTTTTTGCTATATAACTTACTATTTATATATTTAAGCTTGTTTCTTTCTGTGGATTGAGTCAATTTAAAATTAACAACTTTATTTCCTCCTTCCTCCACTCAAAAAGATCTTTTGAATTTGTTTATTAGCTCTATTTCTTTTTCTAATTAAGTTTTACTTTTATCATTTTTATTTCTCATTTCTGGATGGATTCTTTTCTCATTTCTTGATTTGGGCTTTAAACTTTTTGTCTTAATACAGTATACTAATGTAAAGCTATGAATTTATTCTGCACATTGATTGAAACTCGGTATTCTTATGTGGATTGATTTTATCATTTCTTTTTTCAGCTTCCCCATATAGGCTAAGTTTTCATTCTCTGTTTGGTACAATTGCTTCTTAAAGACTTTTCTTTTTTAATTGGATTTTTCTTTAAATTGGGTAAATCGGATAGTACCATATATATTGTATGAAGTTTGCTGAATTTGTGATTTTTATATGCTCTTTTTATTACCTTTTAAAGTTTTTATTTTGGAGAGATGAATGTTTTAGGAGCACTTAGGAAAGGTGGTCACATCATTCATTTAGTTCTGTCTCTTACATAATCATATTTTTTGATAACTTATTTTAGACTGAAAGCCACTAAAACTCATTGATTGTTTTTCTATTTATTGCTATTTTTTTTAGAACTTATGTAATTTTTGCTCATTATCAATACGCTACATTTAGGGCATTCATTTTCACCACTACTATAATTTTGCATTCTGTGTTTACAAGATATTCTTCCTTCAAACTTACACCTTCAGGGCTGAGGATTTAGCTCAGCAGCATAAGTGCTTGCCTTGCAAGCAGGCAGTCGTGAGTTCGATGCCTCATACCGATAAAAAAAATTTTTAAAAATTATTAAATTTACACCTTCTACTTTATTTCGTTTTAATATTTGTCTTGCCACTGAGCTACATTCCGATTTTAAATTAAAATTGATCTTGCATTTCTTTTTGTTTACCTTTTACTGATATTTCTTTATTTTTGATTTTTCTTATTATGTGTTTTGGTGAGGTATTATGGCATCAACCTGGAGTTGGGCTTTTTAGATATAACTTAATTTCTTTTACTGGATGAGTTCAGCCCATTCAACTTTATTGCTGTAAATACATTTAATCTTAATTTTGTTCACTTTTCATTTTATACTATTTGCTTTTATTTTTTTTTAATTTCTCTTGCAGTGAGGTCTAAATTTGTTTTATTTTGTGTTATATGAATGCTTCCCTTTGTACGGTGAACATTTTGTTATAAGTTTACCTTTATACTTTTATGTGTAAGTTCTAAAACTCCAAGTTTTTACACCATGTCTACTAATTTCCTAGTACAAGCAATAATGAAATTATCTTTATCTTTTCTGATATCATCATGTCCTTTACTTAGTTATAGACCTTAGTCTTTGCAATTTTGCTGATTTGTGCACATTTGCCTAGATATAAAAAATATATTTAAGCACTCGGCTACATAAGATGAAAAGTCAGCACAGTTATATGGCCTCTCATCTCTTCCTTCTGTTAATTATAATATTTTACCTTTTCAGGTTTTAAAACATTTACATTAATAAAACCAAAATGTGTAATTGCTATTGTAAAAAAGAGAGGAAAAGAAAGTGCTCTAAGGGATATACCCGCATGTAAGTTTGAGTGTGTAAAATAGATGACCATATTGATGAATCATTGTGGGATCTTTGAGCAAAACTGTTTGTAGTCTGACTGTTTGAATATTTACTATGCACCCTTTAACTTTGTAACTTGAACAACTACATCCAGGATGACAGTACATAATTTATAAATCACTGATTTCTTAGTGAGACTTTTTCTCATTCTCCTTTTTCTTCCTTCCTTCTAGAATTTTGTATTGTTGCTACCTTTTTTTTCTGTTTTGTTTTTCTTCTCTTTAAATAAAATTTTAAAAATGTATAATTGCTATTGTAAAAAAAGAGGAAATAGGAAGCGCTATAAAAGATATAGCTGCATGTATGTTTAGATGTGTGGGATTGATGACCATATTTCTAGGTTCTTGTTGGATTGTTGAACAGATCTGTTTGCATTCTCACTGCTTTAGTGTCCTCTTTGTGTGTTTTAATTCTGTAACTTGAATAACTATTTCTAAAAGAACAATACGTAATGTATCAACTAGTGATTTCTTACTGTTTATCTTCTTTTCTTGAAATTCTGTAATATTTCTACCATTTTCCTGTTTTTTTCTCTCCTTAATTAAAAAATGTATAATTGCTATTGTAAAAAAGAGAAAATAAGAAGTGCCATAAAAGATGTAACTGCATGAATATTTATGTATGCAGGATGTTACCCATATTTCTTAGTTCTTGTTTGATTGTTGAACAGATGTTTGCCGACTCACTGCTTGAGTGTCCATTTTGTGTCCTTTAATTTTGTAACTTGAACAACTATTTTAAAAGAGCAATATGTAATTTATCAGCTAGTGATTTCTTACTGTTTATGTTTTTTTTGAAATTCTGTAATATTTCTCTCCTTTTTCTGTTTTATCCCTTTAAATAAAAAATTTTTAAAAATTTACATTTTATTCCACATGTATAATTACACTAACATTTTAGTCTTAGTTCTGCAGTTAAACAAATTTAAGACTAAACACCAGGTCATGCATAATAGATTTTGCACTCTCTATGTTGACTAAATTCTGTTAAAAAATTCTCATGCTACCTTTTTGACAATAGCTGATGTTAATAATAATCCTTGAGTTTTTGCTTTGCAAAGTTAATTTTATTGGCTAAATAGTTATAATATTTTGTGAGTCACATTTCTTATTCAAGATTTGACATGCGTTATTGTTTGTTTCTTTTTTGCCTAAAAACTTGGTTCTTTTTTAAACAAAACAGTTGATATCAAGGAATTCTAAAATGGTATTTAAAATTGCTTACATTTTATATTAATTTTTCCATGGACAAATTATATCCTTTCAATTTATAGATTTAAGTGCTATCTTATTTCTAGAAATTTTCTTATCAAATTTACATTTAAGTAATGGGTATTTTTATTATTTTAGTTTCCTTCTGTGTGTATCTGTTGGATTTCTTTTGTCTCGTTCTGTGCCCATCATTCACTCTTTCATTTTGACACCTTTTTGAACACTATTCTTGTACCTGTCTGAATTTTCTCAGGTACTGTTTATAGTTTTGCTTTCATTCTTTTATTTTATAATTTCCTTAACGTTTTTGTAGTCTTCTCCAAGCTCATATTTCATGTCCTTATCACCTGGTTTTTTGGCTCTTCTATTTTTATTTTATCTTCTTGTTTTATAGAGGAAAGTGTGTCTTCAAGCTTTTTGGATAGGTTGGAAAGTTTGCTCACAACTTTCATATGTTCCATATTCCATCTTCTGTTGCATGTGTTCCATAGTCTTCCAAGCAGTGAATTTAGCTTCTGTATTTTTTTCCTTCCTTTTTCTTGTGGAATCCTTAAATAGACCTGTGATGTTAGCTTTGGCACTCTTTGCTGAAGTGGCGCATTGCTGAACAAGACGTTCAGAAGCTACTTGTGTCAGAAGAGGCTGAAAACATGTTTCAGGCTACAATGAAATTTTTTGTGATCCCTAGTGGTAGGTGAATTAATTTAGCCTTTACTTGTTCATAAACAACATAGTCAGGTACCTGTAGAACCATTACAGTGTATTTTCCCCTCACTTTTAGAATTCTGTTTCTTAACTCTCTGTGGCCATGGATTGATTGCCTCTTCATGCTTCTTGCCACTCTTCTGTTTTAACTCAACTATCACTGATGCCTTCCTTTCTGGTTTAGGGATTGGGGTTTGAGTGTTTAATAGTTTATTTGCAGACAGAATTTGTATGTTTATTCTTCTTGTTTTGGTAAGGGATAAGTTCTGAGATGAGAAAGTGTCAAATTTCCTTTATTGAAGTGAAAGCAGAAGTGAATATTTTATTTATTCATTTTTCCCAAAAGTTGTATTCCTCATAATCTCTCTAGAGTATTTCCAGATAGCAAAAGGAGGGAGGACCTGAGTGTTCATGTTACCTGTGCTTGTACTTCAGAATAAAGTAAAGGTATTGAGGTAAATGTAGCCAGAGAGTTGTACAGTGTGACTCAGGGAGTACAAAAAGCCTTAGTTGGAGAGAAAAATCTTAGCAGAGTGGGACAAGTAGAGAAAGGCCTGTTTCTTCTTTTCTAATAAATAAAGTAGTTGAGAGCCCAATAATTTCCTACTTTCAGGTTTCTTTATAGGAACTCATGCAGCCAAAATCTAGAGCCAATGGAACAGCCATGACTGAATTCATCCTGCTTGGCTTAGTGGAGACACAAGAGCTATGGTCAATTGTCTTTGTACTTTTCCTCTTTGCCTATATTCTAACAGTTGGAAGCAACCTCAGCATCCTAGCAGCCATCTTGGTGGAGCCCAAACTCCACACCCCCATGTACTTCTTCCTGGGGAACCTCTTGGTGCTGGATGTGGGGTGCATCAGTGTCACCATTCCCTCAATGTTGAGTCGCCTTGTGTCCTGCAAAGATACAATTCCATATCAAGCTTGCCTGACACAGCTCTTCTTCTTCCATTTGCTAGCTGGGGTCGACTGCTTCTTGTTGACAGCCATGGCCTATGACCGATTCCTGGCCATCTGCCAGCCCCTCACCTACAGCACTCGCATGAATCAATCAGTCCAGAGGACATTGGTGGCTGTGTCCTGGGTGCGTGCTTTCAGCAATGCACTGACCCATACTGTGGCCATATCCACACTCGACTTTTGTGGTGTCAGTGTGATCAATCACTTCTACTGTGACCTTCCACAGCTGTTCCAACTCTCCTGCTCCAGTACTCAACTCAATGAACTGCTGCTCTTTGCTGTGGGTTTCATAATGGCGGGCAGCCCCATGTTTCTGATTGTCACATCCTATGCCCATGTAGCAGCTGCAATCCTTCGAATCCGCTCTGCTGAGGGCAAGAAGAAGGCCTTCTCCACATGTGGTTCCCACCTCACTGTAGTGGTCATATTCTACAGTTCAGGTATCTTTAACTACATGCAACTAGGTTCAGCCAAATTTTCCAATAAAGATAAAGTTGTTGGAATTTTTACTGCTGTTATAAATCCCATGCTGAACCCAATCATCTACAGCCTCAGGAACCCGGATGTGCAGACTGCCCTCTGGAGGGTGCTGCTGGGGAGGCGGCCACTGACTTGAGAAGCATTCAACTATTCCTTTGTCCCTGCATCTTTTTGGACTTAAGAAAAAATTCTCCAGAGGCTGAGACTAGAACAAATGGCAAGAACTGCTTCTACATCCCTGAGGTTGAAGGCTTTTATGAGAATAATAATTATTGTACCCAAAAGAATCCCCCTGACCTATCATAGTCAATGAGTATATATATTATCCCATCGTTCCCTTTGGTACATTACAATTTCAGTCGCTGTGTCAAAATTTTCTGAGAAAAAGTGAAATCAAGGAAGTTGTGAATCCATAGAGGCTCATGCAATTTTGAAGTGACTCTTAATACTTTCAGTTTCCAGGACTATCCCTTAATGCAAGTAGCACCACCACTACTGAGGGGAGGCTGCCTATGTTTCCCTCTGGTTCATTATGTTTGGACAGTTCTTAAAACATGGGCCTATAGGAGAAAATATAGATGCTTCCCATAGGATGCAAAGAGAACAGAAAAGAAGCTGGTTAAGCATTCTATACTTCTGAAGAACAAGTTTCTCCATTGATGTGTCCCCATATTTCAAACATTTCAAACTATTCAACATGAGATTCCCCTCTCAATTCTCACTCTAGTAACTAAATTGCCTGGCTGGTATAACCTATATGTAAATGTAATTTATATTATGATACCTCACCCTATAGCTCATTATCAGTAAAGGAACGTGAGTCATACACTATCTCATCCTGCTTTCAGCCTTTTTGGCTTTAGTATGGTCATGATTTAGATGTATCTTCCTTTTTAGGTCACTCTGCCATATCACTGATCACTCCTGATTCATTTGTCCAAATCTTTTCTTTGACCTGAGTCTGTGAGTTAGCTTCCCCATGGCCTTCTATTTGGTGAAAGGACTTTAAAGCTAGAGTGAGAAAGAGGAGAGAAAGGATGGGAAAGAGAAAAACAAACCAAGATTGTGGAAGAGTAAGAGTCTGTGTGGAAATTAAAATGAAAGATACACAATGGGGGGCAAAATTAGGATAGAACTAGAAACAAAGGGAACTTAAAAGAAATAATGAACATATTGGAGAGAAAATTATGGAGGACAGATTGGTAGATGACAAAGAATGGAGGAATTTGATAAGATGCCTTACAACTGTTATTGAGTCAGAGAAGAACAGAGGGAGATAAAATTAGTGGTCAGAGATCGGACATGTCAGTTTCCCACTTTATGTTGTCTAGAGACAGCCAATTCTGGCAGCCCTGGAGCTGTTATTATATTCCATTCTTTATATTAAGAAGAAAATGAGGTTTTAAATTTTGCTAAATGTGCCAAAGAGTGCTCAGGACCTGGCTTTCCTTTTCTCTAAACATAAATGTTCCTGCAATGTCAAGCAGGGTGTTTACCAAATGAAAAAAGCCAGAAGAAAAACAGTGCTGGGTATTTTATCCAATTTTATAACTAAAAAATCATCAAAATTTATAACCAACTTCCCAGCTCACACACCCTGCCCTTTGGGTCATGTCTACTAACAGCAGCAAAAGACATAAGATGACTCTTTCTTCCTCATTTATAGACAAACTTGAAGGACAGAAAGCACAGTCTTCCTGAAAACATCAGTAAAACTGTTAGCAGAGTCAGCCTGTGAAGGGACATGGTTGTCTCACTTCACCTCTCTTATCTGCAGTGTCCTTGACCTTGAGGAAATTCTTTACCTTTTCTGGGCCTGTATCTGGTAAGAAGCAAAAGTAAATCATGTTCTTGTAATGTTCTCTGGGTTCACTGGACTGAATGAACAGAAAGACCATCTCACTCTGTTAGGCATGAGAGAATTATCCTCACTTCTAACACTACCTATTAGCACTATGGCAAAGCAGAGCTTGTCATTTGCCCCTAAGATCCCTGTGTCTCTGGCATTTCTTTCATATGGTCATTCATACTGAGCCTCAGTGGATGATTACCTTGGCGGTATTATTGGGGAGCAAAGAAGGTGGGTTCAGTGTCACAGAGAAGATCCTGAGACATTGATGCCATTCTACATTTATCCTCCAGGATCAAAGGATTTCTTTAATAACTTAAGGAATTCCTTTTCTTTTAAACTTTGTCTGTTTTCTTCCAACTAGAAAGCTCTTTTTATCAACAATATGGTAGCCATTGTCGATTTGCTATTCTTTGGTTTTGAAGGCTCATAATGCTTTTATTATTTTTTGGCTGGTTTTATACTATTTTGTTTTGTTTGAATTTACTGTGTGTGAAGGTGTGATGAGCTTTTTTGAAGATAACAACAAACATTATGGCAGCCACTGTTGGTGTTCTGTTGCTTGTTTTGAAGTCGTGTCTTGCTTACACTGTTCTGTTCTGATTTGCTTTGCTTTGTTTTATTCTTTTTAAAATAAATTTTTTAAAAAACAAAAAAGAAATAAAGAAAGATCTCTTCAAGTTGTAAAATTCTCAAAAGTGTTCTTAGTCTACTCTATAGGCCCATAGTTACTTCTTTTTCATTAAAATACCTACATATGAGAAAAGAAGATATAAATGGAAATACCTGATACTCATAGTTTCAAATAAGAAATCATGCCTAAAACACTACATTTTATCATTGTAATCAGCTTTATGTAGTGATCCTGAACAAACGCGTGATCCTTTTAACACAAAATTATGTCAATATACTGGAGATATAACTTGGACTCTTTTTTTTTTCTTTGTACCAGGGATCAAACTCCCGACCTTGTGCTTGCCAGGAAGGTGCTTGTGCCTCTCAGCTAAACCCCTAACTGAATACATTCAATAGTGAAATACACAGAAATTGTCTAAAAATATTTTCATTAGACATTGCCATGATTGGTACATTGTGTTGAATTGAGAAGCTTGCCAGTTTAACTCAGCAGGGGATCTAGGGTCCTTACTTTGTAAACAATCTCATGGTATGCAACAGGAAGTCAAGGAGATGGTAGTGTGGTACACTCATTCTTGGGTGGGGGAGTAGCCTGCTTAAAGTATAAGGAAAGAAAAGAGGCTTGTTCTCCCCAAATTTGCTCTTATGGCTTTTGCTCTTATGCCACCTTGAACTGTTGCCCCTGTGCCATGTCACCCTGCCTTGGAGTCAACTGTTTATGGTCTGAAACCTACACAAACTGTGAGCTAAATAGACCTTTCTTACCTTAATTTTGAGCTTTGGGTATTTTGTCTCAGTGATGAGAGAAAAATAACTAAGACAGAATCTGGAACCAGGAGTAGGGTATTGCTGTGGCTATACCTGACCATGTGGTTCAAGAACATCTGGGAAAGGCTGTGGGAAGAATTTGGAAAAGGTCAGAGATGACACCTCAAAGAAGAGTGCTGGAGCACCTTAGACTGCTCTGTATGGGAGATTCTGGTTAGAGATCAGAAGACCAG
>PVLA01016055.1:0-22342 GCA_004027455.1 Hydrochoerus hydrochaeris
ACAGTGGAGCAACATTCTTAAGAACAAAATTAAACAATTGTTAATCTAGTTTTTATACTCAGCAAAAATATCTTTCAAGAACAATATATGACTTATCAAAGGATGTCCTTCCAGGTATAAGAAAAATGATAGAGATGGAAACGTAGAAGAGCAGAAAGGAATAAAAAAAGCACTATCTATGTTAACTAACTGGAGAAATATATGTTTTTCAAAGGATTTAAATCTCTTTAAAAATTGATTAAACAATATTAACTGCATTGGATTTTATAACACATAAAAATAAAATTCATGACAGTAATAGTATACTGTAAAAGCAGAAAGTGGTATAATTGGAGGAAGATTGCAATAAGTTAAAAATATATACTATAAGTTCTAAATAACTGAATAGCAAAATACAGCTTTATTAATAAGCCATCATAGAAAATAAATAAAATATTTAATAATATAAAATGGAATAATCTAAAGGCAAAAAAGAAAAGAAAAAAATGGGAACAGAGAAGAGACAGAATGGGAAGCATTTTTCAGAACAAATAACAAGCCAGGCATGGAGATGCTTTAAGCCCTGCATCTGAGAGGCTACGGCAGAAGCATCATGAGTTTACCAATAGTATTACAGGATCTTAGATATTAAGTAAAAGAGAAGATACTATTATGAACAGTTTTAGGCCGACAGATTCAATAATTTATAAGAAATGGATAAATTCTTCAAAAGACATAAATCAAGTCTCATTCATGAAGAAGTAGGTAATGTCTTATATCTATTAGAAACACTGACACTGCAGTTAAACTCCTTCCCACAAAGAAAACTAGGTTCAGAGGGCTTCGCTGGTGAATTCCAGCAAACACTTAAGGAAGAGGTAATAACAATTCCACACAAACTCCCAAAAAATTGAAGAGCAGAAAATTATTTTCCAACTAAGTCAAATGATGCCAGCTTTAACCTGATACCAAAATTAGACAGAGAAATGATAAGAAAACTGTAAATAACTGTCATGAACACAGATGCAAAACTTCTAAAGAGGGCCGGGGACATAATTCAGTGGCTCAGTGCTTGACTGGCAAGTGTGAGGTCATGAGTTCGATTCCCAGTACCAAAAACAAAAACAAAACCAAAACCAAAACCAAACAACAAAAAACAAAGTTCTAAACAAATGTTTATTAAACTGAATCCAACAGTACATAAAAAAGATAATACATCATTATCAAATCTCACCTGGGAAATGCAGGATTGGTTTAACACTATACCCAAAAATTTCACCATATTAAATTGTAAAAGAATAAAAACATATGATCAACTCAGTAGATGCAGAAAATTCATTTGACAAAATACAACACCCATCTCAATTTTAGAACAACTATCAGTAATTAAAATAGTAAGGTACTTCTTTAACCTGATTAAGGGCATTTATGAATATAACTATCACTAACCTCATCCCTAATGGTGAAAGCCTGAATGCTTTCCACCCAAGGTCAGGAACTAGGCAGATTCTCATCACTCCCATTCAGCATTCCCCAGGAAAGCCCGGCCAGTACGATCAGGCAAGAAAAGAAACAAAAGGCATTTAGAATAGAAAGGAACACATAAAGTCTCTTGACTTGCGGATAACATGATTGCCAATGAAGAAAATCTCATGAAATTTTTAAAAGACTGCTAGAACAGTAAGTGAGTTTGGCATAGCAATAGGCTACAAGATCCATTAAAAATCATTTAGATTTAGAAACTGACAGAAATTAGAATTTAAAATAATGGGTCTGGGATATAGCTCAGTGGTACAAGTGCCTATCTGGCAAGCACAAGGTCCTGAGTTTGATTTCTGCTACCAAAAAAAATTTTAAGTAACATTTACGATAGCATGAAAATAATGAAAGAGGGATAAATCTACACAAAGAATGTGAAAGATCTGAACACTGAAAACTGCAAACTACTGTTGAGAGAGATTAAGGAAGAACTAAATAAATGGACAGATACTCTTTGTTCGTAGTTAGAAGACTTGAAATTGTTAAGATATTAATTCTCCAAAATTTATATCAAAATTTAATGTCACTCCAAGTAAAAATCTCACTGGGCCTGTCCTTTCCTTCCTTCCATTCTTGTAAAAACTGACAAGCTAATCCCCACATTCATATGAAGTAAGCTGATACATATATAAACAACGTATTTTCCACACAGGAGCGAAAGCAATGTAATGGAGAAATGAGAGCTTATGAACCAACTATATAAAAAGAAAAAAAAAGCCCAATAACCAATAAAGAAAAAAATGCCTTGAATCCATAGCTCTCATCATTTGTAAAAACTAACTTAAAATGGAAAGCCAGACTACAAAATGTCGAAGGGGAAAATGTCAATAACCTTGGATTATGCCAAGACACCGTGGCTATGACACCAAATACACCATTTGCAAAAGAAAAAAACTTACAGGGAGAAAAGTTAAAAAGGATGCATCTGATAAAGTACTTGTGTCTATGGTGCATAAAAAACCTCTACAACTCAGTACTAAGAAAAATTCCAATTTACGAAAAGGGGTGGTAGCAAAGATTTGAACAGTTGCTTTACTGCAGAAATGGGGATTGGAAATAAGCACATGTAAAGATGTTCAATATCATTGGTCTGTAGGGATAGACAAATTAAAAGAAAAATGAGATGGTATTATGCACCTACCGGTAGTGGAACGGCTAAAACTACAGAGAGATCATTCTGAATTTTGACGGTGATGCACGGAAACTACATTGCTCATATTCTGAAGGAAGGATTGTAAAATGTACAAGTGCTTTGGAAAACAGCTGTTTCTTATGAAATTAAAAATGCTCTTAACATATGATCCAACCACTCCACTCCTAGAAGAAATAAAATCATTCATCTACACAAAAACTTGCAAATGAATGATTGTAAAGTATTAATTTTAATACCCAAAACACTGGGGAAACAACCCAAATGTCTATCAAAAGATGAAGTGGAGAAGCATATTTCGCCATATTTGTACAGTGCAACACTACTTGACAATATAAAGAAATGAATAATTAGTGCACACAACAAGGATAATCCGGGCATGGTGGCAGACACCTATAATCCCAGCACTCATGAGGCTGTGGCAGGAGCATCACAGTGAACAGAGGCAGCTTTTGGCTACAGAATGAGTTTAAGGCTACTCGAAACTATATAGTGATATCCTGTCTCAAAAAACCTCCCCAAAACAAAACAAAACCTATGAATAAATCTCAAAAACAATTATGGTGAGTGAAAAAAGTATCATTGCATACATATATCAGAACTTTCAAATTGTAGCTTATACACAATTTTAGGTACATAAATTATATCTAAGAAAATCTATTAAATTAAGAATAAGAAAATACACCTCTATTGTCCATACACTGAAAGAAAAATCATTGTAGATATTTAATTATACTTGGAACTGAGTAATAATGAAAATATAAAATATGAAAATCTGAGATAAAGGAAAAGAATTTTAAGAAAAATTGTAGCTTTAAATAATCATATTTACAAAGAAGAAAGTAAAAAACTAATGAGCTAAACATCCAACTTAAGTCTGAAAAGAATAAAATAAGCCCAATTAAAGAAGAAAATACCAAAAATGAATGCAAGGATTAATGAAAAATAAATACATACACCTATAATCCTAGCTATTCAGGAGGCTGAGGCAGAAAGATTGCAAATTCAAGGTCAACCTGGGCAAGTTAGCAAAACCCTGTCTCAAAATAAAGTAAAATAAAATAAATCAAAATAAAATGGACTAGAGATATAGTTCAGTGGTAGAGAACTTGCCTAGCACGCATGAAACCTTGAGTTTAATCCCCAGTAACACACACACACACACACACACACACACACACACAACACACACACACACACCTGACAAAGCTAAAAGTTACAGAAATAACTGAAAAAATGACAAATTGCTAGCCAAACTTATTAAGGACAAAGAGATGAATCAAAGGTATCAGTAATGGAAAGTGTCACAGGCCCAGCAGAGATAAAGAGAATATCATGATCATCTTTATGGAAATAAGTCTGAACACTTAAGTACAGAGAGCTGGGGGGTTGGCTCAGTGGCATAAGTGCCTGCTTGGCAAACATGAGGTCGTGAGTTCAATCTCTGGTACCAGAAAAAAAAAGGAAAAAAAAAAAAAGAAAACTTAAGTACAATGTGAAAATTCCTTTAAAAATTACACCCATAAAGCAGAGTAAGAAGAAATAAAGGCCTAAGTAGGTTCATGATTTTTAAAGGGATTTAAAAAATAGAATCAATGGTTGAAAAATTCTCTCCCTTTATCCCTACAAAATTGAGCCAAACTTTCTAGGAATGAATTAATTCTAATTCACACAGACTCATTCAGCAAACAGTAAGAGGACACACCCCAGTTAGTTATTTGAGGTTGGCAAACCACTGATTGTCAGAAATATACAAGGACATAAGAAAAGAGAATTACCAATAAATCACAGATGAACATAACAGCAAAAAGCTTAAATACACTATTGGCAAAGCAAATACTGGTGCATATACAGATAGTAAATCATTACTGTTTTGATACCATGTGTAATTAAGCAGAAGAAAATCCACTGATGTAATTCAGTATATTAATGGATGCACTGATCGACTTACTACATGTAGAGAAAAGTAACATATGAAACTCAACATATACTTAGGGTTAAGAAGAAAAACAACCTTTCTTAACCTTGTGAACCATACCCACCAAATAGCTATGGTTAACCGCCTTTTTAGTGGTAAAACACTAAAAACATTTTCTTCAAAATTAAGAACAAGGCAAAGATGCCCAATGCTTCTGCTTATCTTTTAAGCCATACTTGAGGTCCTGGTTAGTACAATAAAGCAAGGAAAAGAAATGAAATATAAAGGGCTTGAGAGTTAAAACGGTAGCTTGTTTCACATAGCTACTGTCTACACAGTAAAATCAAAACAAAGCAAATATAAAGACAAAGTTCACAGGAAAAATCAGTTGGTTTTCCCTACATTATCAACAAAGTTAGAAAATGTGACAAAGCACATAATTTACAATAGCAATGAAAGATAAATGGCATGGCTCATTTCATCTCTTTAAGTCTCTTTCTCAAACTCTGCCTTTTCATTTTGGCCTATGGCAGTGAGTCCACTTAAAATTGCACCAATTAGCTGGGCACGGTGGCACCTGCGTGTAATCCCAGCACTTGGGAGGCTGAAGCCAGGGCACTGCTTCAAGTCTGAGGCCAACCTGGGCTACATAGCAAGATGCTGCCTCAAACAAATAAATAAAAATAAAATTGCACCGCTTTCCCCAAAGCCTGATGACTTTTATTTTTCTCTATTTTTCCATTTATGGGTTTTTAACAGACTTCGAGCTGTCATTGCCTCACTCCTCTCTGTCTTTTCCTTCCATGAGGGTAACTAGCTTGGTCTGCTTTGCTTACTTTTTTACACCTAAGCCCAGAACCTGATACATGTACTACATACCTAGTCCCTGGACACAGTAGCTTTTTAGCCAATGATGACTCATTTTAATGCCTTTCAGTAAAGGTGGATACTTTTTCAGCGAGGATCTCATACAGTTATTGCTTTCAGTCATTCACTTGTTCAATAACCATTTGAGTGAAAATAATAGTTTATGTGACAATAATTGAAAAAGTATAAAACCCTATTGAAAGGCATTTAAAAAGACTCAGTATGGTGAAGATGTAATTCTCCTTCAAATTGATGTGCAAGGTCACTGCAAAATCACTCAGAACTCTAAGAGGGGTACGTATGTTGGTGTGAAATGTTATAAGTGAATTCTATAACTTACATGAAAATACAAAAGGCCAAAATATCCAGATGTTTCTGGAGGATGTTCAGGTGAAGTGGGGAACTTGCCCTTGTTTTCCTACTTTAGCATTATATAGTTATGGTGCTAAAACAATATGACGCCAGCACAGATATTATCAAATTGATCAAAGGACTAAAAAAGAGCCTAGAAACAGACTGACAAATAGAAGGAAACTTGATTTAGAACTTAGTGGAGAAGACTGAACTATTTCATTAACAGTACTGGAATCATTAGTAATTCATATATAGAAAATAATTACATTGATTCCATAATACATAGAATAGTTTCAGATTAGTTCCACATAGACTACAAACTTACAGTGCAATGGAAGAAAATGTAAAAGAATATCTTCATCAAAAAGAAGGAAGCCAGGCATGGTGGCATACACCTGTAATCCCAATACTCGGGAGGCTGAGGCAGGAGGATCATTGAAAGTTGGAGACCAGCATGGGCTACAAAGTGAGCTCAAGGCCACCGTGAACTGCATAGTGAGACCCTGTCTCAAAAAGACAGAAAAAAAAAAAAGAAGCAAAAATAAGGAGAAAAAGAAAGAGAAAGGAGGAGGAGAAGAAAAAGAGAAAAAGAAGACAAAGACAAAGATGAAGATGAAGACAAAGAAAGCTGGGAATAGAGCTTAGTGACATAGTGCCTGCCTGGGAAGTGTGAGGTCCTCAGTTTGATTTCCTGTGCAAAGCGGAAAAAAAAAAAAAAAATCATGACTCCAGTAGAGGAAAAAGATCTGTTAAATAAAACAGAGTAAGGAAAGTAGTGATAAATTCAATAGCATTATTGTATGTGCAATATGCTATCCTGAAAAGGATCAGTATCTGGAATCTTTGAAGAATCACTAAAATCAATATGAAAACTGTTAAGAAAAATTAAGTTGGGAGTGGTGACATATGCATGTAATCTCAACACTCAGAGAAGCCAGGCAGGAGAACAGAGCTCCTGCCTAGCATTTGCAACTTTGTGACATTCTGTTTCAAAAAGAAAAAGGGGTTGGGAGTGGGGCTATAACCCCAGTGTGAAGGCCTAGGCTTCAATTCCCAGTACCAGAAACACAAAAACAAAAATGAAAACAACAACAACAAAAAATGGGCAGAAGACTTGACTTTAGCATACACTAAACAAAAGTAATATAAATGCCACTAAACAAATAAAAAGATCTTCAATGTCATTAACAATTAGGAAAAAGGAAACTAAACTGACCATAAAATTACCTGTACACTTGGTAAACAATAAGAAGTTTGACACTATCAAGTGTTAGTGAGAGTGTGGAGCAACAAGAACGCAGCCCTGGGAGTGACAGGATTGCTCAGCACAACCATCTTGGAAAACAGTTTGATGTTAATTTGTAAAGTTGATCATGTGCACACCCCCTGACCTGGCCAGTCCATCCTACTTCATATTCTAAACAAACCTTTTCAAATTAGAACACAAAACAAAAATGTTCACAGCAGCTTTGCTTACAGAAACAAAACCACAATAAATAAACTACAGCTAAACACAGAAACATAGGTAAGTTTTAGAAATGCAATGCTGAGCTGGGTGTGGTGGCTCACGCCTTGTAATCCCAGCACTCAGGAGGCTGAGGGAGGAGGATTGTTGCGAGTTCAAGGCCAGCTACAAAGTGAACTCAAGACCAGGCTGAACTGCGTAGTGAGACCGTCCCAAAAAAGACCAAAAAAAAAAAGAAAAAGAAAAAAGAAATGTAGCGCTGGCTGGGGATTTAGCTCAGCAGCACAAATGCCTGCACTGATCCCTGGTAACAGGAAAGGAAGGAAGGAAGGAAGGAAGGAAGGAAGGAAGGAAGGAAGGAAGGAAGGAAGGAAGGAAGGAAATGCTGAATTTAAAAAGAGTACTACAGAAGACTTCTATAACATGATACTCATTTTTAAAAAGTTAAACACAACCACAACACAATATATTATTTAGGAATCATACAACCTGTGGCAATTTATTTTTTAAAAGATGAAGTTATGCTAAAGACAAAAATTCATTTTATCTTTAGGAAAATGGTAGGTAGTGGTATGAAATTGGACGAAATTTGCTTCAGCAGTGTTTTGAATGTTCTGGCTTCAATAGCTTTTAATGTTCTAATTTAAGTTTGTTGGTAGTTCATAGGTACATACTGATTATTATGCTTCATAATTTCTATTACCTATTCTTATCATATAGGACACAAAAACTTAAAATTTTTTCCCATGGATTAAATACTTAAATCTAAATAATAAAACCATAAAAGTACTAGAAGAAACCATAAGATACATATTTAAAAATAATCTTGGGAGTCAGAGGGATAGCTCAGTGGTAGAATGCTTGTCTAGCATATGTGAAAATGGTTCACTGATCTGCAGAATCTAAAGAATAAGATAAAATAATCTTGGAATGGTAAAATGCTTTCTAAATATAACAAAAACCCAGAGTACTTAAAAGATTGAGGGACTGGGCAAAGCTAACTAGAGGCAAAGTTAAAAGGCAATAACCAACTAGAAAACATATATACCACTCACCGCCCTGGTTTCTCTCTTAACTGCATGGGCAGCTTCTGCTCATTCTCCAGGGCCTGTTTCACATCTGCATGACCTCTACATACCCAGGATTTGGCACTTAGATCCCTACTGATTTCTATCAATACTCACTGCCTCAACGATTTCATTCGGTCAAATTTGTATTGGGGGCTCTGAACTTTCTGTTGGGAACCATACTCATGTCTTTAGCTTCTTTCTTAATACATCTACCTGCGTGCTTAGTAAGCATCTTAAACGTAACTCAATCCAAAATCAGACTCCTAAACTTTCTCCCTGCAAACTTGCTCTGCTCCAAATGTCAGTAAACTTTAACCTTCTAAGTTGACAGATCTGAAACGCTGGGTGATGTCTTTGACTTTGAGCACTCTCCTCACTCCCAAAATTCAGCCTTCCCCATAACACCCCTAGTCTCAGCCTTCATCATCTCTTGCTTGGATTACTGCAATGGCTTCCTAGGCTCCCTAACTCACCTCCTTACCTTGTACAAGGTCGCCATCAATACAGCTGCCAGAGTGGTCTTGCTAAAATGTGTCAGATCTTATCATTCTCAAAATCCTCTATGGCTTCCATGTTCTTCAAAATAAAAGTGAAAGTTCCTGCAGTGTCCCCACGCACAGCCCACATGTAGCCCACAAGGCCCTGCATGGTCTAGCCTTTCTCCTTCCCTACCTGTTACTTCTGACAGCAACTCTGTCTGTCCCCTGGACTCCTGCCACCTGGGCTGGTTTGCTGACCCTTGAACACATCAGACACACTCATGCAGAGAACATTCATTCTTACAACAGATACATAACTGACTTGCTCCTTTACTTCCTTGAGGTCTTGGCACAAATGTCCTTTCAGTGAAGCCTTAAATCCTCTAACCATGCAATACTCTATTCCTAGGCACTCCGTGATCTTCCTGATAGCTTCATTTTTCTTTCACACTATCACCATCTAACATGCCACATGTTTTGTTCATTTAGTTAGCTTATATCTATCTCCCCTTACCAGACTATAAGCCCAGGAATATAAGACATCATGTCTATTTTGCTCATTGCTTAATCCATAGTGTATAGGAGAGACCCTAGCATGGAAGAGATGCTAAAAAACTATTGAACAAAGAAACAAAATACTTACTTTGCCAGAGTATGGGGAACACACATTCTAAAAAGTTGTTGGTATGAATGCAATTGGTATAACCTCTACAGAGGGCAAACTGGCAATAACTATCAAAATTACAAGTGCATATATCATTTGACCCAGCAATTCTCCTTTCAATAATATCCTTCATAGACATTTACAGATGTGTGAAATGACACATAGACCAAATAATTCACTGCAGCACTTTTTTATCCATGAAAACAGCCTGAATGTGCAGCAATAGCAGACCATTTAAAGAAATTATGATGCATCCATACAATGGAATCTTTTGCAGTAGCAAAAAAGAATGAGGAAAAAAAAAAAAAAAGAATAAGGAGCTTTCTGTCAGGATATAAGCCCAGATATATTTTTCAGAGGAAAAGATGCTGAAAATGTATTTAGTATGTCGTCAATTTTATAAAACTAAGGGGAAAGGTGCAAAAAGAATACACAGTAGACCTGTATTTTCTTGTACACACAAGGACTATTTCAGGGCAGATACACAAGATACACATAGCAATGGTTCTTACTTGAAGCAGAAAGGATGGGCAGGAAACAGAGTAGAAGACATTTCCTTTAAACCCTCTCAAACATCTTGCAATTTTACATTTTGTGACTGTTTTATCTATCTGTTAAAAGGAGAATAAGGTATGGCTTATGCTCCCATATGGAATGATATTTAAGATATATTGTTGCCAAGAAAGTAAGGTGCAAAAGAGTGTGTACAGTGTGCTAGCCATGGGGAAGGCAGGCTCACTTTTCTGTATTTTTGCTTTTCTACCTTTTCAGTTTTATACTTTATGCATTTCCTACAAAAATAATTTTAAAAAGAAAATCATGAGGAGTTAGTTCATTTTCACATGTGTCACCTGGACAGGACTTGCTAGACAAAACCCTGACAAGTGTTCCCTGCTTCTCCAGTGACAGCAGCAGCACACACCAGACAAAAAGTCAAAGTGTGCAGAGGTACCAGGGCCAGGCTCTCGTTGAGAGCTGGGGCCTCTGGACTCTCTGCAGCCTCCCCTGGCGCTGGTCTACCTCTTCCCTTCCTGCCCCTGCTTGTAACCTCACATCCTGCAGCCCCCTGACCTTCCCGGGCTCCTCTGCCAAGTAGTCAGGGTAGCAGCTTCAGCAAGCTTGCCTGCCACCAGAGGTTTCATTCAGGGGTCCTGCCCTGGTTCCAGGCAGCTTCTCTCTGGGATACTGTGCTCCTCCCTCAATCGCCCTTGGTCCCAGGGTGAACACAGTCCACCTCCCAGCCTCTCCAGGCCCCTCCCTGAGCCTGTACCTGTCAATAATGACTGGATCTGAGGGCGTCTCATTCCGGTTGCCACAGCTCTTCCGGTCACAGCACCGGCTGAAGGAAAGATGAGGAGGGAGGAGGAGGAAGAAACTGAAAGTGTGCGTACTGGGGACTGGCCCTGGTGGTGTACCAACATCCTGACTCTCAAGTGTGGGATCCCTGGATGCAGAGACTCACTCTCAGGGCCTGGGGGGAGGGAAGGGGAGTGAGAATCCCAGCAGGGGTCTTGACAGCCTAGTCCTAGGGATAAGGCTGGGTGGGAAACCCTTGTCCCCAAAGCACATTGCTTCTGGAGGACCCCAGACAGAGCAGGCAGCTGGCCACCTACAAGGGCTCCCTGTATGCACTTTGTGGAAGCACTGGCTACACAAAGAAAAAGCTCAAATTGGGAGCATGCAGCTCATACATGATCCCAGAGTAAACCTGTCTTTGGAACTAGCATCCAAACCAAGAAATATTATGGGACCAGCACCCCAAAGCCCCTGTGGATCACTCCTTTCCCTGAAGGTGGCCACCATCCCAGCCTCAGTTGGAACACTATTCTCTTCTCCACATATCAGGAACTGTCATACAGGAAAGTCCCATATGACAGGCATCTCCTAGGGAGATCTTGTTAGAAATGCAAGCTCTGGGGTAACAGGAAAAGGGGACCCTGCCTGCACTGAGGTTCATGAAGGAGGCAGCAGGGTTTCCTTTTTCCTGCCTCAGAGCTAATCTCTGAGGCCTGAGCTGCCCAGCCAGACCCTGCCCCCACCTCCCCAGTGAGCCCTTCCCCCGAGCTTTATTAGCTACACTTCCAGCAGCAGGAGACCTCTCTCACAAAAACATGCAGAGAAGCCACATAAACAGGCCTGGCTAATGGGGCCTCAAGGACCCTCTCCTCTGCCAGCACGGTGCCCAAGGGCCTTACCCTCCCTCCCTGGGCTTCCCCTGGGATCAGGGGTGCTGTGAAGGCAGTGGTGGGGGAAGGACGCCAAGCCTGACAGAAGGCCCTGGCAACGTCTGCAAAGGGGCAAGGTGAGGTGAAGCAGCCCATCTCACCTGCACATAATCTCGTGGGTGAGCAGCACTCGGCACATTTCAGGGTTCTTGTCCTGCCCTTCATAGATGATCGCCTGGGGGAGGGGAAGTGTGCAGGCTGGAGAGAAAGAAGCTCCTCCCGGGTTCAGGCAGGTGCAGAGGTGGGCCTGTGGGTCCACACCAGCATCTCCCTGGCCTGTGTGGAGGAGAGATCCTGCCCCCCAGAGAAGATCACGTCCTCTGCCTTGCTTTGGGAGAGTCCAGGGGTACAAAGCAGACCTTGGAGAACACTCCGGCGCAACCAGCACCACCACAGGGCAGGGGGCAAGGTCTATAGATTCTGTTTGTCTGCTGATGGTGCTTTGTTAAGTTAGCTATGCTTGGGGGCTGAGGGTGGGGTTAGACAGTAGAAGGCAGATACCCTGTCCCTACCCCGAGGGATGCTCCCTCTCACCCCCAGCATCCTCCCTGAGCAGACTGTTACCATGCTCTTAGTGAACTTCTGCCCTTGCTCAGAAGTGCTGGCATCTCAGCCACCCCTGCTACCTGAGCAAACCCAAGGGCAGCATGGCTGCCCCTTCCCACATCCCTGGCATCTCCTCAGCCCAGTCCAGTGTCTTCCCCCGTGGACAGCTGAGTCATGTTCCTCCCCAGTCTCCTGGCCTCTTTTCCCTGAGCAGGGAGAGAGCTCCCTAAATTGCAAATCTGGCTTCTCAGTCAGTAAATAACCCTCTGGGCCTCCCACCTTTCCTCCATTTGTAAGATCCCTTTCTCTCTGGACTTCTTTGACCCCCTTCTTCACAATCCCTCTCAGAGTGCCATTTTGTCACTGCCTGGCTTACTTCCCCCACCACGGTGACCATAGGCTTTCTGGATGCAGCCATTTCTTCCTCTGTCTTGGGATCAGGTGGAGGCTCATAGAAGCCCCAAACTGTGTGGGAAAAAGTGCCCACCTTGTTCTCTGGTCAAGTCCCTCCTGGCCAGCAAGCAAAGTCCTGAGATTCAGGCTCTGCCTTGCAGACCCTTCTAGAGCTTATCCAGGTTTCAGTTTCCCCAGGCTCCTATGCTGGCCCTGAGCCTCCTTCCGGTGGCTGTTATATCACTGAGGTGCTGGGTGGAGCAGTGGGAGCTTCTGGGCTGCACCCAGATCCCTTTATTGAACCAGTCAGCCATCCCTGGCCACGTTAGTGTGGGCTGTGAGGGCTTTCTGGAGAACGGCTCCTAGCTGAAGGGAGCCGCTTCTCCTCTACTCCTTGCCAATGACTGACAGATACCAGGTGCAGAATCTTGGCCTTCTCACTCCAGGTAGACTGTGGGGCTCAGTACCATTCTTTCTCCTAGCACTCTGCACTGGGCTGAGGCTACAGTCTGTCTGAGCATCTTCCTGTCCAGCTCCTGTCTCCTTTGAGCCTCCCTTTATCTCTCCACTAACGACTCACTTGGCCTAAGCCAGGGTCTGTACAAATACTGACTTTTTTGTTTTTTTTCTTTTTCTTCTTTCTTTTTTTTTTTTTTTTTTTTGTCTTTTTGAGACAGGGTTTTGCTAGGAAGTTCCGCTGGCCTTGAACTCAACATGTAGCCCAAGTTGGCCTGGAACTCACAGCAATGCTCCTGCACCAGCCTCCCAAGTGCTAGGATTATAGATGTCTGCCACCATGCTCCATTCTGACTTTTCAAGACTGAAAGGCAAGAGCCTAGTCCTCCTGCTGCAGGTGGGGTGGGCTTGGGAGAGCTACACCCATCAAGTTGATGGGCACCAACGATAAAGGGCAGATAGTCAGCTATTCATTCAGACCAAGGAGAGATGTGTCCAAGAAGAGGGCAGGAAAGGCCTGAGCATCCCCTGGGCTGGCTCACCTGCTTGGACATGGAGTCGATGAGACGTACATAGAGGTCCTGCTCTGTCCGAAGCCCTAGGGTGGGAAGGTGGACAGCACTTTCTGTCGGGGGAGCCCTGGGACTTCTAATGACCACCCATGGCCGTTCCCTCCCCAGCCCTGATGTGTGGCACTGTGCTGCAGTACCTAGATTTCAGGGTCGGGCCCAGCAGGGGCGTGGCTTCTGCTTACCATTGTTATACACCAGCCGGAGACGGTAATGGATTCCATTGTTTGTCTTTTCTGCTGCAGGTTCCTGTAGGGACAAGACAAGAGGATTCTCAGATGCTAGGGATCCCCTAGCCTCTTTCCCTCCCTTCAGCCTTTCACACACCCTTGTCCACTCCTCCATGACCCAGCCACTCACTCCTGTGCCCCATAGTGCACACACAAGCAAGTGTCCTGAAGCCCTCCCGCCTCTCCTGGCACCAGTCCCAAGGAAGCCCACGAGCCTCTCACTCGGTCCTTTTCCACGAAGTCGATGAATGCTGTGCGCTCGACCTCCACGGGCTGCCCCTGCCGGTCATACATGGCCAGCACAAAGTGGAAGAAGTTGGATTTCCTGAGGTTGGAGGGGGGCTGCTTCTCAAAATGTGCTCGTGCCAGGCCCACGCCACTGTGGAAGGAAAGGAACTAGAAAACCACCAGAAAGACCCTTGGGTGGGAAAGACCCCAGAGTGTTTGGCCATGTAGGTGGGCTGGGCAGGACTTGGCTCCATCATGTCAAGAGTTTGGGCAAGAAATTGAAGTGGATGGGTTCTGGAAACCATCCACTTGGCCATCTTGGGTCCAGAAAGAGGTGTGCCAGCCCTGAGGCCATCCCAGCTTGCTCCCTTGGCACAGCACAGCAGGTCTAAGCAAAGCCATCCCATCAAGCTCCCATCTATACTCTGCAAGGCTGATGTTCAAAATCAAATGTATAAACCACTCTGTCTTACCAAACGGAGGCTCCTGGGATTTCCTTTTAGGGTCTGGAGGGGGACCAGGGAGGTTCAGTATAAAATTCCCATTGGACCTCAGTCCGTGGCTGAGGAATGCATGAGCTGTGGCACTGCCTGGGCAGTGACAGTGTTCTCCAGACTACCAGGGACATCAGGTCAGCTCCAGGCAACTAATGTGCCCAGCCTGGGCTCTGGGCTACAGCTGAAGGTGAGGGGTTCCCTCCTCAGGTACAGAAGGAGCCACCTCCTCATCACCTTTCTCAGGGGCAAGGCCAAGGCAAGTAGAGGGAAAAGGAGAAACAAAGCCTCCTTCACCAAGTGTTTCCTGAGCTGCAATGGTGTATCAAGCTCTGGACGTATGCGACAGGTGGGGCTCAAATTAAACGATGGAAGGGGAGAGAATGCCCAGAGAGAAAGCTGGGACATGGACAAAATGGGATCAAAACATGCCACCATGTAAAAAACTAAATGAACAAAGGGAGACAAAATTAATTATTTTTTTTTGTGGGAGGTGAGGGGAAGATTTCCTGGAGATGATGGCTTTTCCCCTGGTCCTTGAGGAATACACAGGAGCTCAACAGGTGGAAGAGGCAAAGGGCAGAACACACAGCCTAAGAATATGCAGCCATGGATTTCAAAACATGAAGAGAGAACTAGGCACAGTCGTGTGCCTATAGGCGTAAGTACTTGGGTGGTTGAGGCAGGAGGATCAGTTGAGCTCACCAGTTGGAGACCAGCCTGGGCAACACGAGCAGATCCCTTCTCAAAGAAAGAAAGAAAGAAAGAAAGAAAGAAAGAAAGAAAGAAAGAAAGAAAGAAAGAAAGAAAGAAAGAAAACAAAAAAGAAAAGAAAAAGTGAAGTATGCTTGGGAATTTCCTGTCAGGTCTACTGGGACACGAACCCTTTGATAAGGAGCTTAAACTTTTTCTGGGCCAAGGTCTTCCACAGCTTGTTTCTTAGTTGGCTCACGGCTTTAGATCCCCTCTTTGGAAAG
Organism: Hydrochoerus hydrochaeris; assembly: GCA_004027455.1. Lineage (NCBI taxonomy): Eukaryota > Metazoa > Chordata > Mammalia > Rodentia > Hydrochaeridae > Hydrochoerus > Hydrochoerus hydrochaeris. The sequence goes on from PVLA01016055.1 coordinate 15,604, forward strand.
GGTGCTACGGCCACAATTCCTGGAATGCTTTGTAGCATTCAGGGGAATCTTTGGGGGCCTTAACACACTGCCTAGGAATGTACCTGCTTGGGTTCAGGCTGCTGCTCCCCATGTGCTAGGTAGCTGGGCTCCAGGATGGTTTCCAAGGTTCCCCACCTCCTGGGATTCATGCCCAGGGGGGTGGGTCCCCTCTCATAATGGATTGGGAAGGTCGAGAATTCAATCCCAGGAACAACAACAACAAAAAAAGTACAAAAAAAAAAAATCAGGATTGGTCTGTGTAGCCAATAGAATATGTCAGAAGTGACAGCATATAAGTTCTAAGGCTAGATCATAAAGGCATCGTGGCTTCTTCCTTGTTCTTTCTTTTTGATTGTCATTCCTGGTCAGCCAGCTGCTATCCTGGGAGGATACTCAAGTTGCTCTGTGGTGAGGCCACACAGAAGAACTGAACCCCTGCCCAAGAGCCAGCGCTAACTTGTCCACAGTTCCTCCAGGCTTGGTCAAGCTACTGACTGACAGCAGCCCCTACAGCCTCAGGACAGACTTGAGTCAGACCACCCGTTCTGCTGCTCCCTGATTTCCGACTCTCAGCAACTGTGTGAAACAAATAGGTATTGGTTGTTTTAAGCTACTGTGCCTGGAGGTAATTACTTTAGGCAGTAAAAAGCAATGAGTGCACCTACTTACTCCACCAGGAACTCTTTTGCTGAGGAATATATCTGGGAAGCACCACTAAGGGTCACTAATGGAGATGCCACAGGTGAGCAGGCTCAGGGCAGTGGGTGAATGAGAGGTTGTTGCAAGGGTGCAGGAGAGAGGACGAGGGTGGGGAAACTGTCAACTCTGACAGCCAGAAGGGGTCAGTGTCCCAGAGGCTCATCAGGGGCATGTCATCGTGCCAAGTTCATCACTTCTTGGTGTTTGTCTCCATATAATTCACAATCAACTTACTCTTTTCCTTGGCTTCACTCTAAGCCATGGCATCTGGGATGTCATGGGTGTCACGGGCTTGCTAAATTTTTACTCATACAGACTACAATACACAACAAAATGATAATCATTCCACCTCCTGAAAGCCTGTTTGGGAGCCATGGTGGCCTCATACAGTGAAGGGTCTTCAGGCCCCAGAGCAAGGTGAGGGGGAAGGGCCACCAGCAATCTTCCTACCAAAGTTCCTTTTTCCAGGGGCATCCCCCTCCCTCCCTTCTTCCCCATTTCCTCCTCCTGGCTGCCATGCTTTCCAGTAGAGGCCTTGACCAGCCCCTCCACCCCTTCCCTAACCTGCTGAGAGGCAGGGAAGCCCTAAGAGGGCTTTGGATCTCAGCAGGTTCCTGATTACTGTTGATGAATATGCTAATGAGGCACCAACCCTGAGCTCCTCCTCCCTGCTCCCAGAGCCAACCTGGCTTGAACTGCACCAGGGAGAGGCTCTAGGACCACCTACGGAGAAAGAAACCCAAGGTGGGTGGTCTTATGGTGCAACCCCAGGTCACTGCTGCCCTTTATTCTGTCATTCTGAACCTAAGAGGCCCTCAGACCTTGGGGAAGGAGAATACAAAAAAAGAAAAGCCTTGGCAGAGAAGGGCTAGATGCAGAGGAACAGGAGCCCCTAGACAATTCAAGATGCACTTTCCACACAGATGCCCTTGCAGTGCCCGGTCCAGATGCCACATTGGTGCAGCCAGACAACCTTGCTAGCCTGAGCTTCCCCCCACCCCCACCCTGGCAAATATCAGTCAGCCCCGGGTCCTGCTGCCCCCATCTAATGCTGGGCTCTTGAGGACTAGACCTGGGAAGTCTGGCCTAAGCCCCAGTCTCCTTCACTGGGCTCATCCTTTCCATAGAAGAGGGTTTCTAGGTACGGACAGCACAGGGACCATGGGAGGAGAGGAAAGCAGGTTCCTTTAGGGCTGTGAACCAACATCTCACACTGCAAGCTGGGAACACAGTAGGTTGTGCTGTGTCACATGTTTGTACCATGCTGCACAGTGGGGTTGCACTCAGCTATCTTTCCCCAAGCACCTTTCCCCTAAGAAGTCAGAGGCTCAGTTACCCCCAGCCCCTGGTTCACTGGAATCCAGGGGACAGCACTGAAAAGTTTACATCTCCAGGACAGGATGACTAGCAAGGACAACCACAGAGCTATCTTAATGACTGCTCCTCGCCCCTTCAGCACAGGGTGACTGCAGATTGGGAGGACTCCTCTGGCCACACAGGCTGTTCCTTGCCCCAGAAGGTCTTCAGCTGACCTCCTCTATGCCCCTGTTGGACCTGTGAGGAGATTAAGGGAAAATGAGACGGTTTGTGCTCTAAGGACAGTTTAGTGTTTCCTACAAGAGAGTGACACCAGGCACTGCCTGACAGGTGGAGCAGAAGAAAACAAGCAGGCTGGACTGTGTTTTCCTTCCCTAGTTGCTCCCAAGGCCCTTCCACCCCTGCTGCAGTAGGTGAGATCAACACCTGTTGAATGGAACCGCAGGCCCAAGGGATGGGGTTGAGGAGGAGTAAGGCGAGATCTCTGCTTTTCTCCTCTTGGGAGAAGCTGATGCTCTTATGATGACAAAACAAACCAAGATGAAAGAACAGAAAGAGAGAGGCACAGACAACTCAAGAGATATCCAGAGGTCAGAGGCCCTGCTAGATGCATTGTGGGTACAGCTATGTAAGACACAGGTGAAAGGCAGGCACTGTCTGCTTTCAGACCAGCTTAGAGACAGAGGAACATAAAGGTCAGTGTCCTCTGGTTGTGTGGTCTTCAAAGTGGAGCTGTCCAAGACAACCACTGAGACACATGGAGAAACTTCCAAATGTCTAAAAGAAAGCCAGGCATGTTAGCACACATCTATAATCCCAGCACTTGGGAAGGAGAGGCAGGAGGATTGTGAATTTGAGGTCAGCCTGAGTTACATAATAAAACCCTGCCAAAAAAAAAAAAAAAAAGAAAAGAAAGAAAGACTAAGGAAAAATGAAGGCAGTTAGGCAGGAAGGAAGGGTGGGTGGATGCAGGGAAGACAGAAAAGAGCCTCGAAGAGAGAAAAGAGCCTTGAGGCCTGGAGAGCAAGGATTTTATTTGGGTTCCATTTAGACGCAGACCCCGAGACAAAGACTCAAATACCAAAAGTTCATTTGGACAGTGATTCCAGGAACCTCATGTGTGTGTGTGGGGGTGGGGAGGGGGGTGGAGGGACGGAGGGATGGGAAGGAACCTATAAGGGCCATCTGCAATAATAAGCCACCACTGTGGGCAACTGGAGTTTAGTCCTACGGGAAACTCTGGAAACACACACACAAAAATGCATGCCTCAGTTATCCACCCAGAGGCACGAGCCAGGGAGCTGGAGTGTTTGTCCAGCAACTCCAGTTAGCCACCGATGGCTTCTAGAATTGCTATTTCTCTGACACTTCCGGCATGCTATGCAAGTGGGCAGAGCAGGCTCTGGACTCTTGAGCAGGTCTTCAAGCAAAGGGCAGCAGATGCTAGCAGGAGAAGCAGACCCTTTACCAAGGGTCCTGAGGGACAAGGGATGGGTATCAACTACCCACTATCCAGAGGCTGGGATATGAAAGAAGTCTGTAAAGCTAGAGCCCCAAGGGTCTTGAGCACAGCTTGGCAGATCCTGGTTTATGATAAATGTAAGTCCTGCCCACTTAGCATGGGTATTGCTGGAGCCCATAATTCAGAGACATTTCATTCACTTAGCATCATTAGGGAACAAAGCACACCACAAAAGCACCTTTCCAGACAAATGTAGCTGAATGACAAACACAGTAGCATTAACCATTTTGCAAGACTAAAATGAATTACACATTTCCTTACTTTTTAAAAAAAGACTTTTAAATGCAATGTTCATAATGCTTTCCTCTCAACTCTGGAGGGGCTGAGGTTCTGGAGCATTTCTCCTGTGCTAGAGAACCCGACAGGCAGGGGAGGGGGGAACAAAGCATTCACTTTGCTATTTCCACCGTGTACCACTCACCCCCTTTCCATCTCGCCCTCCTAGGTAGACCAGGTTAAAGGAGCCTGACACACCAGCTCAGATTTTGTCTGCAGATACTTTTTGGTTGGAGGAAGCTGCCTTGTAGCAAGCAAGGGCTTCCTGAGTATGGTGCTGGGAAGCCAGTGGTGTTCACTGGACACTAAGAACAACCTGACCTTCATGGCCTGGGCCAGTCAGGTGGTCTCTGCTGCAGAGCACACAGAGATGCACGTGGGTACATGGTGGGGGCTGTGGGGTACTGCCTGTTGTTCCTGGGACCACCCAGCAGGTCCCTGGAGATGTCTCTTTGCAAGGCTGAGCAGGTGTCCCAGGGCTCTTCTTCTGGCAGCCACACACCTGCCATGGCTCTGTGCTACAGTCTTCCTCACAGTCTCTGTTCTCTATTCACAAGCCACTTGTGACTCTTTATATCCTTGAGCCCATGCTTATAATAACTATGACCAGTTTAACCAACAGTCGTCCCAAACCCCCAGGGGACAAATGACAGAGGCTGGAGTCCTGGCCTCCCTTCAGAGATACCCCTGGGCCTTCTCCCTTCCCTTCTCACCGACGCTTAACTCTTGTCCACTTCAGCAACCCAAGGTTCTGAGCAGTGCTTTGGTTTGCCCCTGGTCCATCTTTAAGCGTGGGAGGCTGAGGGAATGGTGACAGCCCTGAAGTCACTGGCTGGGGGAAGAGGCTTTGTTGGTTGTTCTCCCCAGCTGCCACAGGCGGAAGGAACGAAAAGTTTGTCACCTGCTTCTCATCTCTGGCCTTAGATTCTCCTAAAGCCTCTGTCTGGGAAATCCAGCTCTTCTCTTCCCTGTCCTGGCACGGTTCCTTCATTAGACCCGTTCTTTTTCTCTGCCTCCTCCCTTTCTCGAACCATCACGTTGGCACCCACTTTCCCTGTAGGCATCTGGGCGCCTGTGGGCTGCTGGTGATCATCAAGCTGCGCCTGACATTCCCGCTCCCAACCAAGATCTATGGCTTAGTCCTGCCTGGTTCCTGATATTCCCAGAGCCTGGCTATGCTTCAGACCAGAGAAGATAAAAGTGGAGGCTGGCTGGGCACACCCACCTCAATAATGCAGGCTGAGGGAGGGCCCCACGACTAGAAGCAGCTGCCAGAACCTGTGTGAAAATGGTCTAGCTAGAGAGGAGGTTTGGGGCTGTAGAGGCTCCAGATCTCTCCTTCTCGCTGCCCTGGCAGCTGCTCTGCTCACCTGCCTCGTGGCAGTCGGCTCAGTGACCCCAGTACCTGAAGGAGGTGGGGCAGGAAGGGTAGGGAAGGTCTCACTAGTCTGCTCTCCTGCTCTCTCTTCTGCCCACTCTCTTGCCACTCACCCGCAGGCCTGCCTGCCAGGTCCCAGGCTGGGGAGCAGCTATTAATTATTAAAGCGAACAAAAGCATTTCCTAGCAGGGAGGCTGGCCTACAGCGGCTTACAGGAAAGGCAGCCCCAGCTGGCTTTCCTCTGCTGAGCACTGGTTGTATGCTGGGACCAGCTCATGGGGAAAGGGCTGGTCTGGGTCCTCCAAGGGTCTCTTCCAGAAAGAGGGCTGGCCTGTGTCCTCCAGAGGTCTCCCTAGCTGGGGAAACAAATCAGGAGAGACTTGGTCCGCAGGGCCACCAGGGGGAGGTGGGCTGGGGCTGGGCATGTGGGTCTCTGAGATAAAGTCCTACTGGTTCTGGGCAGAAGCAGTCACAGCAATGGCAGGGGTTCCTGTGCAGACTGCCCTGGCACAGCAATCCTCTAGCTGAAGGGCACAGAGCCCCTCTTCTCTTACTCAGAACTTTGCTTCCTGTTGGCAGAGCCTCCCTCACTGATCTCAGCAAGCCCCCTGGGCTATCCCCTCCTCAGCTATCATCTGTAAAACCCTGGCAATTTTGTAAAGGCTAATGTGTGGAATTGGGGAGGAGGAGCTGCTCCAGGAAGGACCTGGTTCCCAGAGCCCACTGGGGTGAAGATGGGAGCCTTCTAAATGCACTTTGTTGTTCTCAGCAGGCAGTCATTGTCCCTCTACAGACTGTGTGAGTCAGTCCTGGATGCCACGAACACAAGGATGGATGAGCCACCATCTTTGCCCTAGAGGAAATCACCAGCTGGCAGGTCAGGAAGATGGGGACAGAAGACTGCAGACTGTGGTTTATGGTAAGCATGCTTAGGTAGCACTAAGAACTGTTCCTTTGGGGCAGGGTGGGAGGGCAGACAGAGCATGTGCTGGGGTGGGGGTCTTGAAGGCTGTGGAGGCTTTACGCAGTGGGTTTTAAGAGGAGGCAGGACTTACTGGCAGTTCTCTCATTCCCAACATTGTATGCCAAGCATCATACAGAAGCTGGGAAGGAAGGTTGGGGTCAGGCTGTGATGAGCCCTGCAGGCTGACCATCCAGGAGGAAGTAGGCACAGGCAGAGGATAGTGGACTCTGGTCTATGGTCAGCATGCTTAGGCAGCACTAAGAACCACAGATTGAGCAGAAGCTATGGCTGTGGAGGAGTTGGTCACTTTATTTTTAAAAAGTACTTGGAAATGTTGCTTTGGTTCACAGTACATGGAAGATGGTTTGGGGGGTGACAAGAAGCTGCAGCTGGAATACTGGACCAAGAGGCAGAGGCAGGGCACAGTTATTCTTCAGACCTGGGAAGAAAGAGGTCAAGGGCAAGGGGGTTTCACTGCTAAAAGTGGTGACTGTATAATCCTAGCACTCCGGGAGGCTGAGGCAGGAGGATGGCGAGATTGAGTCCAGTCTGGCCAACTCA